>OZ005652.1:303323239-303626989 GCA_963930645.1 Salticus scenicus
CCATCTGTCTATTTGTAAGTGTGTCCGCCCCCCGCGTCCGTAAATATTTTGACATTTTTTAAAAAACTATATACAGTGAACTCTCGTAAAGACGGCTCCGTTTAAGATGGATTTCTCGTTATTACGTACAAAAACAGAATCCCCGTCTAAGGCCTATAGGAATTGCATGTAATAAACATCGCTTTATGCGTACAATTCATTCGTTAAGAAGGACATTTTTAAAATGGAGAGGAAATCTGTCCACCAAATGTACTAGAAGTCCGTCATATGCTGGTGACAATTAAGACATTTTATCAATTGACTGAAAATGTTCCACACTGTAAAAAGAAAAAAAGTCCTGTTTACTGCCAGAAATTTTCTATAATTTAAAAAAATACGTTCTGACAACGTAATTATTTCGTAAATTACGCATTTTTTCTTAAATTACAGAAAATTTCTGGCAGCAAACAGGACTTATTTTTTACAGTGCAGATAATACTTTTGAACAATTGGCTAAAATTGAAAATGACATTTACCCTAAATAAACAAACTTCTTTTTTTAAGATAGACTAACTAACTATTATGTACTATCACCCTTTTTTCTTTATGTTGTACTATATAAAGAAAAGAAGTTTTGTAAGTAAGTATCGTTTTTCCTGCGTTTATATTTTTAGTGAATATAAAAGGGTTTGAGGAAACAAATTTTCATTCGTATTTTACTGTGTATGTGTACATAATAGTAATTTTAGAGTTCATATAGAACTTCAGTTTACGAACTCCTGTTATAATGGACTCTCGTTAATATGGACAAAAACTGCCGACCCTTGATTGTCCGTTTTGACGAGAGTTCACTGTATATGTTATTTAAATTCAGTATGGAATTTTTCCTATTTCAAATGGCATTAATAGGTCCTGTGCAACTGGTTTGCGTACAGGGACACCTGTCAAAATGCCAATGCATTGCATTTTGGACAGACATTTTTTTAAATTACATATATAGAACTTTCTATTGTAAAAATCATAAAGAAATTGACATTTATTGTTAATATGCTAAAATAATATTATGTATAGAATATGAATTTGTTATCCTTCAGATTTGCAGGGCTACATTAAAATATTCAGATACATTAAAGACTACAATTAGAATATAAGGGCTGCAGTTTCTTTTGTGTTAAGCATTTTCAACATTTTCTAACAATGTTTAAGAATGGTTAGGAGTCCAGAGTCTATTTGTATGCCTTTCAGAACTATAGTTCGTTGTGTGATTACGTAGGCAAAGAGCATTGATAGTTATACGATACAACAATTACGAACATTTGGAAAGTATTAATAATCAATTCGCAACGCATGATTTCTCGTTCTTGTTTTTTAAGAGGTACTGAAATTCTGGACATTCTAGTTCTCATAACTTTTTGAATTTTTCACGATATGTATTTGAATATCTTTATAAGTATCTCAGTACCTTTGGCTATTAAATTATGCAAATGAAATTTTTTAAATGCTGCGCATGCGTAGTTAAAAATTATTCAGTAAAAATGTTCATATTTTGTAGGATATTTAACATTTTTCAATTCTGATTGCAATATTCTGTGTCTAGTACAGTACGCCAAGTTTCCAAAAAATGGCTTTGCGCTGGGCCTAATACCCTACGTGCTATAACTAAAATGATATTATTGTCTGCAATCTTTTAAAGAAACCGCTATATATCAATGAATATATGTGGTAGCCTCATAAAAATGTATACAGATAATTAGAATAATTCTCAAAATGACATATTAGTGTAAAAACGTATTTCAAGCATTGCATTTTACAGGGTGTAATAAAACATTTAAATTTTTGTTTAATTTTTTACTTGCCCCTTTACCTCTTCAGAACAAAACTTTTGTTAACATATACGGGGTATAGCATGTTCTTTATACTCCAAAAGTTTCAAGATGATTCATCAAGAGTTTGTCTATATATATATTAGAAAAAACGTTTAAACACGAAAATGTCCAAATACTTATTTGTAGATAGCGTATTAACTATATTTTTAAACAAAAATTGGTTTCATTCAAATATCACTAACGCTATGAAACCTTCGTATTTCATCAAGTTTAACCTTTATTAGTGCAGTTAATCGACAGCAATATAAGTTATTGCCTATCATCGTATTTTGGTAAGTATGAACTGTTGCAATAAATTTCCGTTTATAATTATATTTAATTTTTACTTCCATTACTTTACTACCGTAGGTAATGGAAGTATTGTATTCGGTCCAAAAATTCGATATCGAGTTTTAACCTGATTTACACGTTTTAAGGCCTCTTGAGTCCAAAAAAGTTGTTTTTCACAATTGGTCAGTATGTGTGTTTGTATGTATGTGAGTATGTATGGAATCTTCTGGCTATCATATCTCCGAAGCTAATAGAGATTGAACTACGAAACTTGGTACGAGAATTGATACAGGTCTGGTAGTGGGTCATCGGAAATCGCAAGTAGGACCGTAAGTCCGCATTTCAAAAACGGCTCAAACAATTTTCTTCAAATTTGCTATATAAACGCTCTATTAGATATCCTTTCAAATGATACAGTTGGTTAGTTCAGGAAAATTGACAGGCGTCCTTTATAAATAGCTCAATATCATGTCTCGCACGTGCGTTCCTTTAAAAACAGCTGTACGGATTTTTTTTTTTTCAAACTCGCCATATTAATTCCTTTTTAAATATCCTTTTGTATGTAATTATTGTTTTCCGGTCAATAATTGAGTATGTCAAGTTTTGGTAAAAGTTGGTATCACAAAAACGGCCTTAAAGATTTTCTTGAAAATTGTTACATAAATCCATTTTAGATACCCTTGTATTATATGGTTATTACAGGAAAATTAACGGTCATTCTGATTAGATAGTTCAGTACTAGATCTCATAAACTAGTGTTTAAAAAAATAGCTATCATCATTTTTTTTTCTTATTTTTTAACTCGCTGTGTAAACTCTGTTTTATATGTCTTTATATATATACCAAGTTTTTTTTTTACTGGAAAATTCCAAAAATTCATATAATATCTCCAAAAAATACATATCGTGTGGTTGTTTCACACCATATTTTATCATTCACATAATATATTTTGACATTAAAAATACGTTATAATTGTTAACATATACTTAATATTACATTTAATTCATTAAAAATCGTGTTTTGTAAAAACTAAACATATATTACTATAGACTTTGGTGGTCTTTTAAAGGCAATCAGCCGTAAAAAATTTAAATATAATTGAATACAAGGAAAATTATTAGAAAATGTATTATTAATTTTGTAAAACTGCGGTACTCTTTAAAAATGGAGAGATGCAACACTTGCGCAGAACTCGTACCCCTCTCAATATAACAAAATTTTCTACTTCTTAAATGAATGGTATTATTGGTAGAGAAAATTCATAAACAAATGCCGGAATGTGTTCTGCGTACAACCACAATATTTGAAAAATGTCGATAAATAATTGATATATGATACAATGATAAAATAAAGTAGTTATTTAGATATAAATGCAATAATATTATATGTTGTTCATTTTTGAATATTAATAAAATACTACAGAATTCTTTCGATTTATAATATTTATAATATTAAATAGTACCTGTAAAATGAAAACTTTTCTTGTGATTATTAGAAGCTTCCTAGCCAACCATCTGTCTCCTTTTTTTTTTCCCATTCGAATCATAAATTGTCGCATGTGAGAGTGAAGTTAAGGCTTCACATTTTTTTTTTTTTTTTGGGGGGGGGGAGAAGTATCAGCTTTCTGTCATAAATATGTTGGTCTTCCAAGATATAACGATATATATATATATAGTAAAGTAATTATGTTTATCTGTTTTACGGTTACTTGACTTATTTGTGTTACCTTATTTGTTATTTGTAGTGTTCGTATGATGTATGTAACTACAGAAATCGTTAATGCGTATAAACATAGATACTAACATTTTAATTTATTCCGGAGTATATTTAGGCCGCCTTAATTTCGCATCACTTCATTTATAGATATTTTTTTTCCAATATATGACTTCGATAAAATAAGAAAAAAAATATTTTTAAAAAATAAGTTGTATGGTATAAAGGTGGGCTAAAAATATTCCGGAATAAATTAAAATATTAGCATGTATGTATAAATGAAAACATCCGTTTGGAAATTTTTAATTTATTAATTTATTTATTATTTTCTTTTTTCAAACAGCTCTGTCTTTAATATTTTCTTCTTATTATTTTTTTTTTTTCTATTTCTTTAGCTTTCAAATCCATTTGTTTTTCTTACAAGATTTGTCAGGTGTGAAATTATACTTAGTTTAAAAAACTGTTACTGTATGAAATCTTTCTTTTTGCTTGCTCACTGAAGGGATGGCTTGACCCGGACGATTAATCTCTTCGGTCTGAGAATTTTTCTAATATTTAAATCTTAAATAAGCTTTTATTGTTATTTTTTGTTTTAATATAATTTTGATGGACACTCTTGCATTATATATATATATATAATGGGCATTATTTATTTCAATTTTTCATCTACAACTTTTTTTCTGGTGATCATATTCCGGGGAATGAAATGATTGTTTTCATATTTTAATTAAAATTATTACTGGTTAGTATTCCATCTATATACTAATAGGCAAGCATAAAATTTGTAGTCCCTTTTTAACATATTAATTATGGGAGTAGAGGGTTGAAAATGGTATCATTCGAAAGGTATGTTTAGCCGGAAGGTGCGAATACAAATATTATTTTCTTTCGATGTCAAGAAGGTATTTAAAAATACATTTATTTTTTATGCATTTTCCCCCCTTTTTAACTTTTATACACGTATTCCTTTACATTAAAAAATACCTAAAAGTAGAAAGTTGTTAAATCTGGCAGTTTCATAAAGCTCAAATAAAACCATAGACACAGTAATTTGTATAATGTAGCATCACTATACGCAAGCGAAGTGATGACGTCACTGTCTGTCCATGGAGCCATGAAAAAGAATTTCTATGTTAATCGTCCATTGGATTTTTTGTAAAAAATTATTAAAAAATAACAGAAATTATCTGCCGATTTTAATTCCGATATTTGGGTATAGTTATATATAAGTTACTGTCTACATGTGTTTGATTGAGTTATTTTTTCTGTAAAATTGATAAAATTTTAATTTAAAATCACAAAACTCCAGAAAAAAAAATGGCAAACTTCCAGTTTCGAATGTAAACATAAACATTTCATTTAAAAGGGTGATATTTAAACAATAAATGTTCAACTAATATACTAAATAAAAGGAAAATGGATTTGTTACTAACTGCTGCATGTATAAGTAGACGATAAGGAAAAAATTCCGATTTCCGTTTTTTGCTGAATTTATAGGTACATGTTTTGAGCTTTCTTTATGTTTCAATTAACTGAAATTGGCTACTTATTTTTTAAAAAAGTGTCTTTATTGCTAGCTTTTGTGGGTAGAAGAAGCAAGTAGAAGATGCATAAAAACTTTTGATTTCCGGTTTTCGATGAATTTACACGTTTTGAGATTTCCTTGCATTTTAATTAAGTGAAATTAACTACTTATTTTTATTTTTTAAAAAGTGGATTTATTATTCTTTCCTCTGCATATATAAGTAGAAAATATAAGATTCAGAAAAGTTTTAGATTTTCAGTTTTCGATAAAGTTACACGTTTTGAAATTTCCCGAACTCAATTCGACCATTTTTGAAAAATATCTTTTTTTTTTTTTTTTTTTTAATTCAAACACTGGACTTTATGAACCAATCGAATTAATTTAACAGAATTTGATACTTGGTTGGGTCTTGGTTTGACATGGTACCTATTAGCTTCTGAGCTGTATCACACAACAAGGGGCGTTTCCACGTTGCGATTTTCTCTCATTTCAGGAAAGGCTAACATCTACAGAGAGAAGTAAAACTCTGCTGATTCAGTTAGAGTGAATATCGGCAAATAATTGCCGCAGCTGTGTTGCAATTGCATTCCGTTTAGGACAAGGCAATAACTTTGCTTTGCCTCGCTTTGCAAAAAAAATGGTCGAGTTTCGACCACTGGGCGATACTAGTATTTATAATTGTATGTACTATAATTGAAAGGAAGATGAAGGAGGCAGTAGCCCCCTTGTCACAGAATTACATGTCAAATAAAATTGTTCTTAAACCTATTTTAGATTATTTTTAGAGTACATTGAACTTTTTTATCTCACGCTATTGATCTTAAGACTTGTAATCTATCTTTATTGTACTGAAATGCAGGGTAAGATAAAGTCGTGTGAGTGATACACCAGATTTTTTTTTTCCTTGGTGTTAATTTATATGAGCTTCTTAATATTGTTAAAATATTTGTAGGAAAAAAAATAATAAAAAAAATTAAGAATATAAACGTACAAGGCATTTTTTTTTATCTTATTGAAATAAATAAAAACACATAACGTAACCAAAAGAGCAACATAGAATTTTTCCCTTCTATCTCGTAAAGTACTTAAACATTTTGCTTGTTTCTTTAATAAATTGTTAATGTTAATTACACTATTTAGTAATTTTTTTTTTATGTGTGTTCAATTTGATATGTCTAGCGTAGTACATAGGTATTGAAATGTGCCTGAAAAAATATATCTTTTAAATCATAATGTATCCATTTATTTATTTATTCCCTGTAGAGAAATTAGTATAGCTTTTAAAGCAGTTTTCAACAAAAGAAATATGCTATATTAAAAAACATAAATGCAGTGGTCGTACTCTTCGCCCTTTTTTCAGGACACTCTCTTAAATGATATATATATTTATTATTATTATTATTATTATTATTGCTACTACTATTTTTATACAATAATCTCTGCATTGTATAACCATAGCACATTTAATAAAAAAGCACCACAAAACTGGCGTTGTAAAAAATATTACTTACAAACTTTGAATAAACACCATAAAATGCAATAAAATGCATGCAGCACTCGTGCTTACTTTATTCGCCTGATGAAGGGTCGTGTGTTTTTTCGACCCGAAACAATTGTTGCGAGTTTATTGCATTTTATGGTGTTTATTCAAAGTTTGTAAGTAACATAGCACATTACTATAAATATATCAAGAAGTATTTCTGCTTGAAATTAGTGGAGCAAAAAAAGGCGGCAATTAAATATCTGTGAGAGTGTCCTGAAAAAAGGGCAGAGTGTACGCTCCCCTGTAAATACCAGATAAATTTCAAGGCTTTCTAGAATTACTTACATAAATAGAATTGTTGGGAGACAGATGAAGAGGCAAACAGGAGATTTAAACTTGTAAAAAATATTTTTAATTTTTCGAAATGTGTTAAAAATGTATAATACGGTACTCTATTTTTTTCTTTTTTTTTTTTTTTTTTACGAATATAATTTGCATTATAAATACATACAGAGGCTGTTCGCACATTTTTTAGACGATTTTGATGGAGTGTACTGAAGCAATTTCACTCGTATTTCGAGTTTTAATTGTTCAGTTTGATAGCCCTTGTTCTTAACTATCATTCTACATCGTAATTTCTATGATAATAATGCTTTTTATAATATCGGAAGAGGTATATTTTTCTACTCCTCTTGAACGGCTTTCCAAAGTCCACAAAGCGTTGTAGTCGGTGTTTGGATAATGTTGATTTTAAGAGTCAAAAAACACAAAAATCCAACAGTGATAGATCAGGAGATTTAGCAGGAATATCAGTGAAGGGTATGGTTTTAATTCCCGTTTTTTGTTCCATTTTTTTCTGGAAAAGCAATTGCGGATTGCGATGTGGGGCTGCTTGTTTTGTCTTGATACAGTTCAACGGATTGATAGCATTGTGGATAAAGATCTGGATTTTCATTTTTAAAAATTGGAATCAAAATATGTTCTTGATAGTATTTAGAGCTGATTTTGACATTTTTGTTTACTTTTATCTTTCGCTTGTATGAAAAACCAGTGGCAATCATAAATCCTTTAGAAAAACTTTCTTTTGATGCGTTGAACCATGTAGCAAAATTTTTTTTCTCCACTTTTGTGATAATAAATTAATCTTTTTTTATTGCAACCACTTAAATAGACCCAAGATTCATCTATTGTTGCGACATTTTCCATTTTTCTCCTGATAAATGGTTTTCATAAAGATTTCACTAAAAACTGTCTTTGGAAAGAGCGGAAACCTATCCTTCTATCCACTGTCTTTTTAAAAGAGCATTTTTGCATCTAAACAAAAATTCTAAATATCAGAAGATAAATAAAACTTCCAAAAATATAACTGTTGTAAAAATAAAATTCTCCATGCAAACGATTTTTCTTACTGCGAAATAAAATCGTCTAAAAAATGTGCGAACAGCTTCTGTATTTTCCTGCTCATTATCTAAGTAAGGTATTCGTCCATTACATTTATTTAAAAAAATCTGATGTGGGCACCACAGGACTTCCTTATACACTTTTAGAAATATACATAATGTTAAAAAACATTGACATTGGACCCGAAACAGTTGGCTAAAAATATTTAAAAAAAATGAATTATCACCGTGTTCTGAGCTTTTCTGAATGTTAGTTAAAAACCGATTACAAGATTTGTACTGGTAACGCTGACGGAGGCAGCAGGGACCCGAAAAAATTGGCTAAAAGTATTAAAAAAAGGCATTTTCACCGTGTTCTGAAAGTTTCAAATGTTTACCTAGTCGAGAAGTTAGTTAAATAAATTTTCTGTTGAACCATATAAACGCTGCCGAAGGCAGCAGGGACCTGAAACAGTTGTCTAAAAGTATTAAAAAGATGCATATTCACCGTGTTCTGAACTATTCTGAAAGTTTCAAATGTCTAGCTAGTCGGGAAGTTAGTTAAATAAATTTTCTCTTGAACCATGTAAACGCTGCCGAAGGCAGCAGTGACCCGAAATAATTGGCAAAAAATATTTAAAAAATGCATTGTCACCGTGTTCTGAGCTTTTCCGGAAGTTTTAAATGTCTAGCTAGTCGGGAAGTTAGTTAAAAATCGATTCCAAGATTTGAACTGGTAACGCTGCCGAAGGCAGCAGGGACCCTACACAGTTGGCTAAAAGTATTAAAAAAAATGTATTTTCACCGTGTTCTGATCTAGTCTGAAAGTTTCAAATGTGTAGCTAGTCGGAAAGTTAGTTAAATAAATTTTCTGTTGAATCGCATAAACGCTGCTGAAGGCAGCAGGTATCGGAAACAGTTGGCTAAAAATTAAAAAAAAATGCATTGTCAACGTGTTCTGAGCTTTTCTGAAAGTTTCAAATGTCTAGCTAGTCGGAAAGTCAGTTAAATTGCAAGATTTGTCTAAACCGTTTTTGAGTTATTAGCGTTTTTTGATACATTATGGCCAAAACCTATGTATTTTTGTCGTTATGAACCTAATTTTCCTAAATATCTCCAAAACGGAAAATCATAGAAAGTCCAAAAAGGGAGGTGCACAACTAGATGTTATAACAAACCTATGTACCAATTCGCAACTTTCTACGTCAAACCGCTTTTGAGTTATGCGACATACACACACACACACACAGACACACACACACACATACAGACGTCACGAAAAATCGTGTAAAATCCCTTATATCTCTAAAACGAGAGCTCGTGTTAAGACGACACTTGCAGGTGTGCAACTAGACATCATGACAGTCATACGTATAAATTGGCAACATTCAGCGATCATTCGTTTTCGAGCAATGTAAAATACAAAATCCATTTCGCAAATCGGGATTACTATACTTCCTTATACTTTGTATAAGGAAGTAAAAAATCGAAATATAATTTATATTCGACAAAAATCTTATATTTTCAAGTATATGATATTTTCAATAAATATTTATATGAAACACGAAGAAGATTGTAATATATAAGTAAAAATGTTTAATTTGCTTTATCTGAATTTTTTTCTGAAGAAATTATGAACTCTTCTATGAGTTTATGACACCTATACCCATACCACTAAAAATGTATTTTTGCACAATAATTTACTTATAATTCAGATTTATTTTTCTTTTGCCTAATTGTAACATAGCATGAGTACTCAAACAAAAAACAAAGAATTTATACAAATTTACATACATTAATTCTGCAGTAATTTTAATAAAAAATATAAATATTCCCTGTTACGCATTCGAACTTCTGTTGCTAAATTATCGACATTAATTTTCAATGATAGTTTCATTATTCCCCCCGCTTTAATTAATGAGAAGCATTTTTTACCTGTCATTTTTTAGCTCTGATAATGCAAAAATCATTGATACATTATTCAATAATTATAAGACGTTACATTAATTACGCAACTTAAATTACATTGAATGACGCTTTCATTGACATTTTGTTTTATTATCTTAAGTTAAGTATTTTGTTTTATTATCTTTACTATCATTTGTTTTTATTACCTTATGTTTTTATTTGTCTTAAAATATATCATTTAAAAGAAGACATAAAAGATAAAATGTACTTTCTGACTATTTTAAATATTATTAAACCATATAATATTAAATTATTGTGTCTAATTTGAAACGTAAGTTGATTTATTTGGTTACACAAAAAATAAATCAAATAACAGCAGCATTAATAAATTTATTTTGTAGTCTTCGTAATATGCGTGAATTCTTGATTAAATATGAAAAATGTAAATATTATGAAAATACATTATAGTAGTATGTCATAAATAGCTTTCCCTATTTCATATAAGACTAGAAAATCCATATTCGGAACTGAAGGAAATGTATATTATAGAATAACAAATGCTGAATCATTGTAACATTGAGTAATTTTGTTTCATTTTAATAAAGGTGAGGTTTTGGTAATTTGATGTAATCTTCTGCGCCGAAATTTAATGAAGTTTCATTTGGATTGTTATTTTGTCGACATCTGACAGAACATAGATGAAAACGTTTTCGCAAACAACCAGTTAAACATAATGGTTTATCCCAGTTACAAAACAGACATGCTGTGTTCTCAGATAAGTTTCGAAAAATTTCTAGTCAATGGTTTTACTAAAAGTTAACCAATAGAAAATATAGCTAAATTTAAAATACGGAAAATGTATTTCTAAAATATATTGTAGAGAAAACAAATATTATATATAACCAGACTTGACGCAGGACAGAAATATAAAAAATTTGCACTGAGTTAAAGGCGCCAATTTAAAAATATTTAGCGCAGACTGCAATTTCGGTAGCGTAAAGCATACCGTCATCAGTGCAGAATTACGAAGTGGATTATTGCTCATACATATAGGAAGGGGAACGGATTTTTGAGTCAGAGTAGCAACCAATAGGCTATTTAAGAAACTACAGCTGTAAGCGAATAGTAATTTGGGATGTAGAAAGCTATGTAAAAATTAAGAATATGTGGCTTTTATATAATTTTTCCAACAATCCGAGGGAGGAGGTACAGCAAAATCCCAATTAATGATATTTTTATAATTTTTATAGATATGGAAAACTTCTAGAAAATTGTGTTAGATTTTATGCCCTCACTAATGTTTATAAACCCAATATGTCATTTCGTCCTGTTGTTTCCAAATTTGGTACTGCTTTTACCCGTTTATCTGAATGTCTGCAAAGTATTTTTTCCCCTCTACTTTCTGCCAAAACCCATACTGTGAAAAACTCCACTAGCTTTGCCATAATTAGTCGAAATTTCCATGACACAAACCTTACTATTGTTTCTTTTTATGTTAATCACTTTTCACTAATGTCTCGATTAGTGGCCCCCTTTCCTGCTTAGAAAAGAGATTAAAAGAATTTCATTCCACAATTTTTTAAATCCAAGAACTACTTTCTCTTACCCACACTTGTTTATCTCAATCTACTTTTACTTTTCAAGGTAAATTTTACCAACAACCTGAAGGTTTAACCATGGACTAGGAACATAGATGAAACTCTCTCGTCTTTCACCAATTCTCATTAATATTTTCATGCATTATTTTGAAAATACTCTTTTTGAGAAAATATCTTTTCCACTTTGCACCCGTTATGTGGATGATACTTTCACTTTGATTGACACTTCTCGGCACAATATTGATGAGGTATTACAGATCATAAATTTCCTTGACAATTGTTCTTCAATAATTCGACTTGAGATTAGAATTAGTGATTGCTTAATTCGACTTGAGATTAGAAATATAACGGTATGTACATCACAGTAATCATCATGACTATTATAAAAGACCTTCAAACTTGAAAAAGAAGCTAAAAATTCATAATTATATAATTTTCAATTACAAGTGTATTGGGGAAAAAAGAACATTTCAGTGGCCAGATATGCAGTCAGTCAGATGGTTAATACAGTCCTGCATTGTTCGATGAATACTAATATTTTCGATTTGACTTTCTTTGTGCTTGGTGTGTTTTCTGTCCGTCGTAATAATAAATTTCTGTTTATAGGTTTTTTTTTTTTTTTTTTAAATATCAGTAGTTTTGTTAAAGGATTCTATTCTATTGATTCATATGAAACCTCTAAAAAATAGACACTAAAACATATTTTAATGGAAATATATTTTTTGTAATTGTTCCTTTTTTAATATTTTTTAACGGGTCGATCCTAATTTTATCAGTTTTTGTCGTATTCGGATTGGGAAAAAACAGACCTGTGCAGGATTCTAATATGAATCTTATTAAAATGCTAAGTGCCCATAAGCCAATGGCGAATGCTAGTGATAACTTTGGCTCGATTAAATAATTAATTATTAGATTATCAAAATTATTTATTGATAATCTTTTATATATATATATATAAATTTAAATCAGCAAAAACGTCAGTAAATAATAAAAAAGATAAATCATAAGAAAGTGTTTTCTTCAAATGGTATATTATATAATTATTCATTTGAAAGCTTTCATGCGTCCTTAATAAAGAACTATAAATGATGACAAACATATTTAGGTTTCCTATGTTTTAAACAATTTAATATTACTAAATGGAACTTCAAACAGTTTACGTCCATAAACCTTAATGTATAAGAATTCTTCTCTATATCCCTGCAAAAGAACTGTAATTAAATTCGCGAAAATCTATACAATTTAATCTTAATCTCATGTATAATTGGACGCTAGTTAACATGGCATTGTTTCAGATAATAGGCGGAGATGAATATAAATTCTTTCTGCACTTCTAAAAGAACCATATATATTATAAGCCCATAAATTTATGCAGTTTGCGAAATGATAATCTGTAGCATAATTACAAATTTTTAGTTCAATCAAATGGAATGTTTAGATGCTATGGTATTCATTCACAAATATGCTCAAACTCGCACACATTCATACTCCAAACATTACCGTAAAAATAGTAAAAATATATTCAAGTGCCTCAAAATATATAGGTGCACCAAAATCTCATAGTCAAAATTTTCATGATTGTAATACTTTCCTCATACTGCATGTGTTCATAACGTAACAAAGAAAGGTATAGATATAGCATAATTCCGCACGCAAAGATTGTATTCATCTAAAAAGATTTTACATGGCATCAATGAATTTCACATGTAGTCACACTATCCATAAAAAATATTCTAGTTATGAAAACGAGCCAATTTCCTAGCACAGAAAATGTGTCGTGCCATTACGATCCTATGAATAATAAAGCAGAGTCTTTTAGGCATGGCCCTGCCGCAGTTAACTCCAACAAGAGTTCACAGAAATTCCTACATCAACTAAAACACATGCAGATGGCATTTAAATGGCCAATAAGAAACCTACTGTATAATCTTGCCATTATCTTAAATTTAAGATGGAATTGCCCTTGTCTGCTTTGTACGCTTATGGTGAAATGCTAGTCGTTTCAATTTTACAAAACGTAAATTAAAAAGCAAATTTTATGTTTGTTTCATGCCTTTCATGCTTATCAATTTTTATGATCAAAAATACAATAAATGTATGGCGTTTTTTTTTTTAAACTAATAATGGATATACTTTATTGGTAATGGTTGTAAGAAACTGATTCATATTAAATTTTATGAACACGTTGACCAGTAATATATAGTAGGCAAAAACTCAATTCCTGTCTTAAATTTGAGAGTATAGAATTTCTAATTTGAAAAATATTTCTGAAATGCCAAAAATACATTAAATAGTAAAAATATAACCAATTCATTCTATGTGAAACGTTGAAGTTATTGTTAAACGTTAAATTACATTTATTTGTAAGTCTTTTGAATTAAACGTTATCACTTAGTCATGAAATTTTGTACCTTTTATTTATTTATTCATTTATTTAATTTTAAATTTTTAAAGTATCCTATATGTATGAATTCAATGATAATTTTTTGTTCACTGCTAAAATCTAATATCATTACCCTAAATACCATAAATTATAATCATTTACTACAATTCTATTCAACAACTCATAAAATATTTTTTAGTGCACATAATGTTTCTCTGTTTCATATAAGAAGTAAAAAGAAGTAATACGCAGTATAAATATGATCTCCAAAATCATTTTAAACATTAACATTCTTAAACATTTATATACATATATATATATATATATATATATATATATATATATATATATATATATATGCCATAAATGAAACTTTTAATCTCCAAACTACTGCTAAAACTCACAAAAAAAAAGTAAACGCGTTTTAACTGTACACAATAATAATAATAATCATCGGATACTTCGGATGAACGCTAAATTACCTTTGGATATAAAGCCAATGTAACTCATAGATTCTTCATGTGAAGAAAATTACAATATGAACAATAGAAAAAATAATTACCTGTGCAGTTTAAGAATAGTTGAGAGGTATGATGGCATAAAAAGAAGAACATAAAGAAAAATTATATGTTTAAAAAACCACAAATAAAGTGTAAATTTACCATTAACTTGCAAAAAATACGAGAGGGACTGTCATTTTAATAACTCATTTCTTTGGAGTTTCTGTTTTTATTAATAGCTATTTCTATTTCTTACTGAGATAACTTTATACAATAAGAATTATTATGTAGATACATAAATCGAAATCGAATTGATATCATTTTGAAATACATTCGGCATAATAGATGATTTTAATTAATTAGTTATTTTATTATGCTATCTTATCTGATAATTCAATTTCTTTCAATTCAAATAAACATAAATTATCAAAATGTATAAGTGTGAATATTCGCATAATTCAAAATTCGTCATGAATAAGATAAATAAAAATCACAATATAAATTTTGTTTTTTATCGTTACTTTAAATTTCGATACAATAGAATGAAGAAGAAAAGATTTTTGCAGAATCTATGGAAAAGTTGGCTTCCAGGAAAGCATCAAGAGTAAGCTTGTTTACACTGTGTTAAAAAAATGTCGCAACGTAATCTCGATGTCAGCGCTTGAGGTCGTCTAGTGGCTGCCGTACCCAAATAAAAGTTGTGAAAAACCCACCTCTATTGTGCTTTCTTTAAAAATGCTATCTCTTATATTTTTAATGAAAACAAGAATTAATTCTGTCCCAAAATGAACATTATAGATGTGATTATTTACTTGAAGTTATTAGTGTACATTTGACTTTAAATACAAAATACGTTAGATGTTCGCTAATAATTTCAAATAAATAATCGCATCTACTGTGTTTACATAGAGCCAGAATTAATTAGTGTAAAATATATTTTTTTTAATCGATGTTTTAATTTTGCAAATTGTACTGTGAATACAAAAACAATTCTTGCATTAGTAATTCAAGAAGAAAATATTAATGTACGGAATTTTCGAAATTAATATTTTATTAAAAAATAAATAAATAAATAAAATTTTGCAAACCAAATCGCTTATAAAAGATGTCTTTATCAATATCTCTTTTACTAAAAAAAGCTTTATGTCATGTTCCATAAAATCAATCAAACGCAGACTAAATCATTCACAAAATTTTTATCATCTATACAAAATATATTTGTGATCGCTTTAAAACCAAATCTATAACTAAAATAACATTTAGGAATTATAAAATAACATTTAGGAATGAAAAGATATAATATACACTAACATGTTCTAACCTCATAACAAATCAAAGCAACCGAATTCAAAATCACATAGATTTTCATATGATCCGTAATGAAAGAAAAATTGAAGAAATTAAGATTTCAATAATCATAGAAATTGTAAGAAATATTCAAAAAGTAATTTTTTAAAATTAATTGTAAAATATATTACTCATCTTAAAATAGGGGAAAAATGCGAAATATGAATATTTTAAAAATACGTAATTTTTTCCGTTCAGATGTGAATTTGTTCAAACACAATGCTTAATTAATTTTAAATACGGAGCATCGCGAGAGTAAACAAATTCTATTCGAGCATGCACAGTTTCAGACTGAGTAGTTCAGGTACCGCCGGCACAAGATGGCTTTGTCATCGATCAGTGACGTAACATCGTAACTATGACTTAATCACGACATAACTACGCTACCCATTGCTCCATTCTGGTGAATACGCTTACTAGTACTCCAGTTTCAAAAGACTGATTCAAAAGTTTTGAAATGACATCTTCAGAAACTCCTAATAGATTCTGTACAACGGATTACGTTAAACTCGCCTCTAAACGAACGACGGAGCTTCAGGTAACCGATTCAACTAAGTATTCACCAATAACTTCAATTTGCGGTTGGACACGAAAACTTTAAAAGCGTATAAAGCCAAGGTGCAACTTTTCAGAAAAATTTGACGGGTTGCTTCTACCATCCACTGGTGTTGTTACTTTCAGATTTTTTAGCTGGAAATAACCAATCAATGATTATATGAAGTCTTCGACGCTAGATGGTAGAAGCAGCGTGCAAATTTAGTTGGAAAGCTGCCCCTCACTTTAGACGCTTTTCAGGTTTTTGCATTGAACCGGGAGTACGGTCGTAAGTCATGTTGTTGAGACACTTCATTCACTGTTACAAAACATTGAACGAGGGTGCCAAATCTTTTTTAACTTCCCTTACATGGTGGTGTAGCACTTGCGACCGGGACAGATGCGACCGGGGTTAAAATCGTAGCATTTGCGACCGCTTTGGTGTGAGGGTAGCAGTTGCGACCGGATGTATCCGAAAGCAGGTGCAACACAGGAGATGTGTTCATGTGTAAGGAAGGGGGGGGGGGGGGTGCTTCACTGATTAAATTCGTGAAAAAGAGTTAACAAAACTGAATTTAATTACTAAATAAAAAAACCCAAACGCGTATAAAAGTCAATAAATTTAAAAAAAGAGGTTTTTTTTTCTTTTTTACAATATATAATTATTGTAATGTAATTCAGGCAACACAGGAGATGTGTTCATGTGAAAGGAGGGGGGGGGGCTTCACTGATTAAATTCGTTAAAAAGAGTTAACAAAACTGAATTTAATTACTAAATAAAAAACCCAAACGCGTACAAAAGTCAATAAATTTAGAAAAAAGGTTTTTTTTATTCCCCCCCCCTTTTTACAATATACAATTATTGTAATGTAATTCAGGTGCGTAGCTTGAGGTGGGAGGGGGTGTTAGTATGCGCTAGTATTTTAGTTCTTTTGCCTATTTTAACAATCTGGTGTGGCACTCACAGGGCTTTCTCTTATCTTGTAATTCGATTTTATAAAAACAGACTACAAAACAAGGGATCAGACAACAAGTATTAGTTGTATATAAAACTACGTTAAAAAGAATTCAAACCAGGTTGAGAAACAATTTTATTTGACAAATAACTCCTTATAATTGTGTGTATGTTTAGAGGAGGGGGGTTACCTCCCACTCAAGTCGTGTTTGAATATTGCACCTACATTTATGCAGAATACAGCAGGCACACGTGACGTCACTGCGATGAACATTGACAGATGATTCCGCACGCGCTTTAGAATGTGGGCAAAAAGTGGGATAAAGCATTACAGGCTTGGTTACATGCACTTCCATTTCTCTAATATTTTTAACAAGTTTTACATTTCTGCTAAGATTTAGCCATTGTTATTGCTTATTATATAAATGAATCAATGTATATGGATGCTTTTAATTGAAAAATCGGTATTAAAATACTTTTAATATAATAATAAAAAAAAATTCTATAGGAGATTATACATAATAATAATAATAATAATAATAATTAAAGAATTATTTAATATAAAAATAAATTAAAAATTATTGCACTTATTAAAAATCAAAATGTTTAATATTTGTTTAATAGAACTATTTGAGCTTTTAATTGAAAAATCTATTTCTAAATACTTTTAATGTAAACATATTTTTTTTCTTTGGGAGATCATAGAAAAAAATATCTAAGGAATTATGTAATATAAAAATATAATTAAAAATTATTGCATTTATTAAAAATCAAAATGTTTAATAATAAAATTAATTTGTTTAATAGAACTATTTGAGCTTTTAATTGAAAAAATTATTTCTGAATACTATAAATACTATATAATATTGTATTTTTTTTTTTTTTTTTTTTTTTTTTTTTTGCCTGTAAATAATTAATGATCAAAATAAATAAATAAATAAATAAAAATAAAAAATCTAGAAAATTAATTTAACTAATATATATATAAATACACACACATATATATACACTAAGCGACAAAAAAAAAGCCGCACTTGGATGTTTTCCTTTTCGCCTTCTACAACCGCCAATTTTATCGTTTAAAAAGCAAATTTTCGAACAGATTTTACTATGTTGTCCTCCACATACACTTTAGCTTTGAGTCCAGTGTTAAAAACAAAATGCAATTGTGAGGAAATTGTAATTTTAGAATTTATTTCAAAAATGGTAAGAATAAGGCAGTTAACGATGACACAAAAAGTATTAATTTTTCAATGAAAATAAAAAAATATTTTAATATGTGAGATGGCACAATAATTAAATGTTAAAGAAATATTGGTAAAAGAGTTTTCAGCAAGATATAAAAGTTTTGGGCCGTTTAAACTGGAAATTTGGTTTTAGGTGGCCACACTGATCATCCAAGCGAGATGACCGTAAGTTAAAAAGCCATTGCTTATAAAATCGGTTTGTATTACATTTAGAACATAAAAGAGCTTCAGAAAAAGTGTTTAAGAGCATAATTTCTTTAACTACAGTACAACAACTATTAAAGAAAGCAGGTTTAAATGACAGAAAATTTGAAAAAATTCCATTCTTAGTGAAGAGAAGTAGGAAAGCAAGACCTCAGATGGCTAAGAAAAATAAAAAATGATTAGTTAGTTATTGGGCTGAACTGGTTCTCTCTGATGAGTCAAGTTTAGCTTATTTCGAGCTAAAGAAAACAAGCAGATCTGACAACGAAAATATGACCGACTTAATGAAAATCGCACTTTTAAAACAGTGACACATTCTCCGTACATTATGGTACGAGGGTGCATAACTTTTCAAACATTTGGGAAAATTTTTATGCTCAAGGGATCAATTAACTCGAAATAAATCACAATCTGCATAAAATTGGTGCCTGACCGACTATTTTGGAGGTATCTTGAACATTTCCGTAAACAGTATTTAAAGATAATAAGGCACCTTACTACACGGCGTCTGTGGTAAGTTTATTCACTTCAAATTGTCAAAATTTTTTATACATTCCCATGAGAACCTATAATTTTGTAAATAATCACATCTTTTTTCACTTTAAGTTAAATACCGCAAAGGATATAGTAGAATTTCTTCTTTACCAGACATGGAAATAGTCAAAATCGCGATCCGCTCGAAAATGTTTCGTCTATAAAAAGGCGGGGGAGAGGGGGGAGGAATCGCAATTTGCAGCCTATAACTCTGCCAGAACTAGAAAAAATTATTTGTGATATTTGGCACATTGAAATTTCTGAGATTTATATTAAAACACTGTATAAAACTATGCCATTGCGCATTAATGCAATAATTCCATATAAAGGTGGAATTAACCCAATGCAGAATACATATTTTTAACAAAAAATTGCTTAGATCTAACAAATAAATAGTTTTATTTCATATATTAAAATATAACTTCTTTATTTCACATAATAAATCATAATAGAATGCAAAGTGTATGGTTATTGCATTATGTTCAAAAAGAAAGTTTTATGCAGATTTTTAAAAAGTACTTCGTAAAGTGCAATAAAGCGAATTATCAAATCGAAAATATACATAGGTATCATTTCATACCTTTGGTATTATGCAAACAACACAGTTTTATTTGTTTCAAACATTAATTTTAAAGTTATTACAAATAAAAAAGGTATAAGTCATTTTTTCTGCAGTGCGGCTTTTTTTTTTTTTTTTTTGTCGCTTAGTGTATATATATATATATATAATTAAATAAAATTTGTTGAGATTGTTTAGTATTATTGTTTCGGCTTGTAATAGAAAATCTTTATTAAAATACTTTTAATATTAAAATATATTCTTTTCTATGAACGAAAATAATAATAATAATAATAATAATAATAAAAGCTAGTTAAAAAAATAATTCAATAAAATAGTCTAATTAAAAAATAAAAATTTATTTATTAAAAATATATTTTTTAATAATTAAATTAGTTCAAATTACTTTATAATATTTTTTGTATTTTTAATAAAAAGGCCTATTTCAGTAGTCGAGCGGTTCTGCTCTCCAAGTTGATAGATTGGTGTTAGTGTTTGGGAAAAAGGCCGATTGAGTACTTTAGGGTACTAGGCCTGAAAGGGGGTGCCTTCCGTGGAGGTCTTTCTAAGGATTCCTAGTCCGTATTTACGCAAGTTTCTGGTAAAATCATGGAAAATTACGGACGGCTAGGTCGACGAGCGTTACTTGCGATGGAACCCAGCACCTCACGTCTATTAGCTTTGAGCGCAGATCCGCTCAGCCACTAGTGGAATCTGATTGGCTTCTTTTGCCGTGTTCAATCCAAGGTCCCACATTTCAAAGTAGACGTTTGCAATTTTCCATGGTTTTCTCTGAAACTCGAGTTTATACAGACCAGGGATCATTAGAAATAACTCTCATTAAAGGTATTTCACCCAGGCTTAGGACCTGTATATCGTCAATAGGCTTTAACGCTTAAACCACAACCACCAAAATATTTTTAATTAAAAACTTTTTATTATTATTATTATATATAAAAAATAATAATTAAAAAATCATTTAATAATACATTCAAATTAAAAATAATTTAATTATTGAAAATGTAAAATTTATTAATTAAATTAATTGAAATTGCTTAATACATATCTGCCAAGTTTTTTAATTTATTCCAGAATGTTCTTAGCCCCGTACTTTTTTTCACACTGTAATCTTTGTAGAAAATATTTCTTCGATATATAATTACGATTAAATGTTAAGAAAATCACTCTAAAAATATTACGGTGTGAAAAAGCGGCGGGACTAACAACATTCCGGAATAAATTTAAAAACTTGGCAGCTATGTAATACTATTGTTCGAGTTTTAAAATGAAACTTCTAATTCAAAATGCTCTTAAACATAAAAAGTATTTTTTTCTATAACTGATTATAGAAATAAGGATCTAATTAAAATTGTTTAATTAAAAAAAACTTTCAAAGAAAGAGTAAATTAATTATCTAAGGACTAAATGAATTAAGAAAAATATAAATTTTAATAATTAAATTTGTTGCGATTTCGTAATACAATTGTTTATTCTTTCATTAGAAAAAAAAAAAAAAAATTAAAACAGTTTTAATATTAAAAGATTTTATTTTCTGTGAATAATTATGAAAAAAGCTAGTTACGGTTCTAATTAAAATTATTATATTTAAAACATCTAATATAGGACTAAATTAATTATCTAAAAACTAAATTAATTATCAAAAATATAAATTTTAATAATTAATTTAGCTGCGATTGCTCAATACAACTGTTTCTGCTTTTAATAGAAAAAATTATTTTAAAACACTTTTAATATCAAAAGATTTTATTTTCTATGAATAATTATTGAAAAAAAAAAGGCTAGTTAAAAAATTATTTAATGAAATATTCAATTAAAAAACTAATTTATTTATTAAAAATGTAATTTTTTATAATTAAGTTAGATGAAATCGCTGAATACATTTATTTGGACTTTTATAATCAATAAGCCCAGCAGTTCTGCTGTCCACGTTGGTAGACAGGAAGTGTCGGGTTCGATCCCAGGTCATGGTTGTCCACCCTCATGTTCTCAGTTGGGGATAACACCTAAACTACCATCACCAAATTATTTTTAATATAAAAAGTTATTTTAATCAGTAATTATAGAAAAAATAATTAATAATATATTATAATTAAAAACTTATTTAATTATCAAAAATATTTTTTAAATAGTGAATTTAGATCAGAGTATTTAATATTACTGTTTGAGCTTTTAACAGAAAAACAATTTCAAAATACTTTGTAATATAAAAAGGTATCTTTTGTCAGGATTATAGAACAAAGAATTAATTAAAATTGTATTATTTAAATAATATAATAACTTTCAGTGCCTCAAATTTATTTTTAAATTTATTTTCGTATAAAATATACTGACATTTCACATGGAGAAAAGATATTGTACCTACATTCGCAGAAGTTGCGCAGAAGATCAGAATAGCGTTGCTTGTTCATAAACATGCGTCTGCTCTATTCAAAGCTGTTACTAAATTCAAAAGTTTATTCCAAATTATTTAGGTAACTTTTACTCACACCACTCCTTGAAACGTCAATTACCCGACCCGAACCCGACAAGTGAATTTGAATCAACCCGAAACCCGACCCGAACCAGAGAAATAAATTTTATTCGACCCGAAAACCGACCCGAACCCGCACTAAAGAATTTTCGGCAACCCGCACCCGACCCGGAACCCGATTCGATTGGATTTGGGAATAGGGCCGATTGATTGCTGTAAGTCCTAGGCCTGAGGGGGAGTGTCCTCCGTGGGGTCTTTCTAAGGGGTCCTAGCCCGTATTTACTCTTGGCCTACCAGCGGCCGAGCATTCCTGCGCTCAAAGCTGGTAGACGCGAGGTGCCGGGTTCGATCCCAGGTAGCGCTCGTCGGCCTATCCGTTCTGAGTTTTCTGCGGTTTCCTTCGAAACTTGCGTATATACGAGCTAAGACCCCTTAGAATGACCCCCCATGGAGGGCACTCCCCGTCAGGCCTAGGACCTATAGCAGTCAATCGACCATATTCCCAAAATTCAAATTCAAATTCCATATTTACGCAAGATTCGAAAAAAAAACACGGAAAACTCCGAACAACTGTACCGACGAGCGCGACCTGGGATCGAACCCGGTACCTCATATCTAACAGTTTTGAGCGTAGAACCCCTCGGCCGCAACAAAACCCGAATGTAAATGAAAATTAACAGTTCCTCTACAAATCATGGAAAATATTTTTAATTTATAAAATAAAGTAAATTTAATTGTCACACTACTGTGTGTGTATATGGTAAATCTTTTTAAAAATATTTAAAAGTGTAATTACTAATACTGAGTTATAACTAAATTAAAAGTTTAAAAATGTGGAAAGTGGATTAATAATATTTTGAACTATTTATGTGTGTTGTGAAGTTCAAGTGTACAAGAATGGATTTCAAACTTAGTGTTTGTAGTTTTACTATTTAATTTTTATTACACACAGAATATTATCAAAATATTACAACATTAAAGGTGCCAACTAAACATCATCCACTAAACTCATCATAAATCTGCATTCCTATAACTTAAAACATCTGCAAGAGAAACTAGTATGATGTGGCCACCACATGACTTTCTTCTATATAGTTTTACACAAAATTTATTCCATACAAATTATTTAGTAAATTATCAAATTATTTTCCATTATAAATACAGAAGATTTTTATCTGCCAGCATTATATCACTAAATGCCGAAAGAAAGTTATTTCTTTTTGCAATTATCAGAAGAAATGCAATTTTTTCATTAAAAGTTTAAAAAAAAAAAAAATCGATAACTTTGTTTTAAATTATCACAGATCTATCGTTCAACCATTCGTTTTAAAGGTATTGATGAGACCTTTCGAAAGATACCCATATTGAAAATTTACTGACCCCCCGGGGGGGGGGTGCAAGCGATGCTCCCACATGCACAATGTTTTTCCTAGTTAACTACTACTATTATCAATAATTCATATTAATTTTACAATCACAAGTTAAAAATAACTCTCATTATGCACATTTATACGAAATTTTGTCCTATACTGTCATGTTAAAAATTTAGAAAATATGCGATCACAGCGCCACCTGTTGAGTGATTGATCCCCAAATCTAATCAGCACCAGTTTATGTCAGGGTCCAACTAAATACCAAGTTCGGTTAAATTTCGTTCATTGGCTCCTGAGACACAGACAAATTGACAGACAGACATTTTCTAAAAACTATCAAATCATGTTCAGGACATCCCAAAAGGTGTAAATCCATCTAAAACTGGAGTTCAAAAATTTTCACGAATCCAATACTTTCTCTATATATACATATAGAAGAAAGTAAAAATATTAATTATCAGTTTAAATTCAATCTATTTTAGAAGGATGTTACTAATCGAAATAGATGAATCATACATATGGTACTGCGGGAGAAGTAGTCTGTTTTCAACGGCTTATATTCTAAACTAGCAGGCTTTGACAGCTTCGCTGGTCATTATATTGAAATGAATAATAATAATTATTATTCATTTCAATAATATTCATTCAATAATTATTCATTCACTAATTATTCATTTCATAATAATATTCAAGTATACCTTTGAAAATTCTGATGGTGGCAAATTCGCAACCCGGTGTGGTCACCCAATCCTTCTCCCTTTAAGTAATTTACTCATAATCAGAATTGGGGATATTGAATTATTAAAATATCAAAGCGCCCTCTGGCGACAGAGATTTGCAACATATACCTTCAATTCCAATTTAAATAACTTTTTAAATGATATATTACTTATGAAATTATGTTAATTACAAGCTGAGATACAAAGGTAATATAAACATTTTTATAAAAAGATTTGTGTCTGACTTATCCGTGGTTTTCTCCGAAACTTGCGTAACTGCGGGCTATATAATGTTAAAAACCCTTAGTACGAAATGTGAGCGGAAATTCGAATTTGGAATTCAGCAATATATAAAAGAATAAAAGTGTTCTGGGTTTTCCATCGTTTTCTCCGAAACTCCCGTTCCTTTTCTACATTTTTATCCCTTTGTCCCCCACCTTTCCGTCCCTTCTAATAAATTTACACTTGAAAATATCCGCAATCGATTTATCTTGCCTTAAAATCTAATAATACCAATTTCAAACGCTGTAACCCCCCCCCCTCCCCTTTAAGTCCTTCCTGATAATTCTACGATTCCAAAAATATTCACAATCGAATTATCGGGCGTTAAAACCAAATATTACGA
The DNA here is from genome assembly GCA_963930645.1 of Salticus scenicus. Classification (NCBI taxonomy): domain Eukaryota; kingdom Metazoa; phylum Arthropoda; class Arachnida; order Araneae; family Salticidae; genus Salticus; species Salticus scenicus. The sequence continues at coordinate 303,348,452 of OZ005652.1, forward strand.
AATTTCAACGGCATATCACAATTTAAAATACTACAAAACATAAAAGAAAACTTAATCTTACATTAACTCAAATATATATACTTTTGTAAAAGTTATAATTTTATTAATAAGAATATCTAATAAATAAATCTGAATATGCTCCAGATTCGATGATTTTAACAGTTTATAATAATGATTGCAAAAAGGATTGTGCACCATCATTGTATTTATGTAATTATTAATAGAATTTTGGTTATGTTAATATACTATAACATATTTTAAATGATTTTTGCATAGTAAAATATTTAATCTTTTTAGCGAGAAAAATTCGACAACAAATAGATTGTTTTGAAATAATGATCATTAAATCGAATGTGCATTGCTAAGGGAATTATGATGATCTTTTGCAGGATATATCCATTGACGCAGCGATTGCCATGCCTTTAATTATAGCGGTCGGAAAAGCTACCCTCCGATGAACAGGTGTGCATAGATTTAAGAATTCGGTCGCAACTGCTACGATTTTAACCCCGGTCGCAACTGTCCCGGTCGCAAGTGCGACGTAACCCCCTTACATAAGAAGTGAAGCAGGTGTCTTTTGTCCTTAACTAAAACGCGTAGTTTTCTACAGATAATTTTTGCATATTCACAACATTGTAAACGTAAAAATTTTTCCTCCCAGTAACTTTTATTTCCTTTTGTTAAAAAAACTGCGATTATGCTGTTGCTTTATTCAGAAATCAGAATATCTACATCTGGAGCTAATGAATTTTTTTTTTTTTTTTTTTTTTTTTTTGTCTAAACAGAAATATAACACAATTTTACGAAACAAAAATTTTTTATAGAAACATTTAGCTATTTTATTGTATTATTTGAAATTTTTTTTCTTTAATTGAAACGTTTAGCTATTTTATCGTTAAATATAAACTTTTATCTTCGTTAGAGTCTTCCTCTATTGGCATCCTTTCAGAAAGTTCTATTTGAATTAGTTTTTCTTTTCCTGATATAAATTCATTTATATTGCTGTAATTTACCCTTTTGAACTAAAAATAAGGTGAGTCATCAAAATATGAGAAAGAGGAAGTAATTTATGTCTCTTATCAGCTTCTCCAAAGACATTAATAATCATAGATAAAATCTCTAAGAATAATAAAACTTAACGCATTTAATTTTAAATCTGGTATAAATAGTGACTCAGCCAAAAACGTCTGTTTTCAGTTTTGGTTCAATTAAAGAATGTACTCTTCTTGTGAATAATTATCTGTTATGCTCATTGTAATTAGAGTCAATTATATAACGAAAGTAATTCATATGCCGACTGAAGCATATTATGTTAAACACAGTTTGTATTGAATTTTAAAATTTCTATTTGAAAAAAATACTTTGTAATCAAATACCAGAAACTACAAAATACTCGAAAAATACCTTCGTCTCCATATAATAGCACGACCTTTCATCAGACGAAAAAATAATATACGAGTGCAGCGTCAAATCGGAACGAAAAGATGTTTAACCACTTTCATGCGGAATAATCATGTTTTTATCTCCTGGCTAAAATTCATATATATATATATATATATATATACATATATATACACTTTTTTTTCCCCGAATCAAAAGACTTTTTGTGAGGTTTTGAAGATTATAAAACTTTGCGTTTAAATCCTTTTTTATTTATTACTTTTTTAAATGCCCAGTCTTTCAATCTATTTTAAACTTTTATTAAATATTTGATATGTATTTCCAGAAATTTCTATTCTTTTTTTAAACTATGTGTGTTAATTCGTGTAGTATGTGTGTTAATTTGTGTAGTAGACAGTACAAGAACTGTAACTGTAATAATAAAATAAAAAAATATATTAAATATATATATATATATTTTACTATTTATTCATAACCTCTCTTGTATATCTAAACTTTGATTTTATCTTAATTATATATGAAGAAGTTTGTATTACATTTTACAAACGAATTTTGCTGAAACTTTCAGAATTCGTTAAGTCTGCCTTTATGATTAAATTTTTACTTTCTTTCAATTTGGCATGTAGCAACAAAAATTCCAATACGTAAATAAGATCTCAACAGGCTTATATATATATATACATATATATATGGAGTAATCGTTAAACCGCATATAGAATTGAGTAGGTAAACAAATAAAGTTTGGTCAGATATTTTTTATCAATTCCGTAAAATAACCCAATCTTCGAAATTTATTGTGACGGTATACGACACCATTTAACGAAGTAAAATTTTAGCGAAGTAAATAATTAATTGAAGAAAAAATGAAAGAAGCCATAATGTATATGTCTTTTTTTTTAGCCTAGTGTAGAACTATAAATTAAACATTCATAAAATATCTGCATTGTTTGTGCAACGGGGATCTAAAAAAATATAAAAACATTATAGCTACAAAATATTGAGTCAAATGCGCTATTTAGACGTTACCGTGTGCACTCGCACACATGCATACATTTTATAACAGAAAAATGCGAAATAAATTTAAGGTACTTTGAAATGTATTGATATACCAAAATCATATTCAGAATTGTCTTGATTACACAGTATATCCTGACAGTACATAGATGCCAAAATTTTAATTTATTCCGGAGTATTTTTAGCCCCGCCTTTATTCCATACCACATATTTTTTTAAAGTATTTTTCTTTTTTTTCTTATTTTATGGAAGTTAAATAATGAAGAACATTTTTCTATAAATAAAGTGGGGAGAAATAAAGGTGGTGCTGAAAATACTCCGGAATAAATTCAATTGTTGGCATCTGTGATAATATGATTCTTAATATCGGTTATGACCCGTGTACACTTTATAAAGCGAAAGAGAGGCAAGTTGCAAGTAAGAAAAATATCTAATCATTTTTAATCTTAAGTACAAAACAACAATGAATGTGCAGAGAGAAAAATTTCTCCATAGTTGATTCAGAATATAGCTAAATTATTTAGCGCGTAATATAATATTACTTTATATTACACGCTGCTATATATGTTTGTGTGTGACACGGAAAATATTAGATATGATAAGTTTAAGTCTTTCTTACAAAAAAGACTTTCTCATGTAAAGAAATATTCCTAGCAAACAAATACATAGCTGGCACTGTTCCAAAAAAGACAAAAAAAAAATTCTTGATAAATGTTACTTGTATGACATTAGGCAGATGGAATATCGGAAAAATTCGGACCAAGGACCTCCATTAAATTTGTGATCGTACAGCCATGAAAATTCTTTTCAATGCGATAATACATTTTACTGAAATGATTGAACATTTACATTTACAAAGCAGTTTTACGTTTTTATGAGCATACTTGCAAGGCACACTAGTCGTGCTTGAATAATTTATCTAACTGTTATATTTAAAATTATAAATCACATTTCAATTTTCATTTGATTTGATTTCATATATTAATTGTAATTTTTATTATTCGTTAGTTATTATTGAACGTTTCTAAAATTTAAATTATTTTCGTTTGTTAATTCTTGATATTTTTAATATAATGTTCAATTTTTATATTAAAATACTTTTTATGCGTGAATTACACGTTATTAGTTGGTTAAAAAAGAATCATTCACATTTCAAAACGAAATGGTACGTTTCCCCAGAAAGTAGGGTTCCAGTTAACCAACTTTTTAGTGCTAATTTTCTCAATTTTAATAGTATTATTATGGTAAGAAGCGCTATATCAAAATATTAGTTGTAACTAAACAGAAACACCTTTTTTTTTGCTGAAACGTACCATTTTATTTTTAACTGTATACACATAACTAGAACATCTATATAGACTTTTGAAGCACGGTTTTGTCATAATAATTTTTAAGATTACTACTGTACGAACGGTTTAAATAACTATTTCACAATGTTTGGATGGATTACAAAACGAAATTATATTATGTATATGTGTATATATATTCGCATGTGTTTGTACGTGTGTCTAAATCTAAAATGTGTATATATCATAATAAAAATGTATTTGTAAACATTCAGATAAATGTAAACATTTATTTATGTATTTGTATGTTTGTATTTTCGTATATTAAAAGTCAAATCATGCGCTATTTTTAAACCATAAATCCCTCGCAGTATTATCAGGAAATTCATTAAAACTTTAACCAAGAATAACTTCTATTTAAGCCAGTAAATTAAACCCATTATTAATAATTAAATCTTACATTATATTTAATGTAAAATTAATATAGGTGTTATAAAGATTTTTATTAAATATTTTGTATTTACAACGAAATTTTAATTTATATAATCATTTAACTTCATTTTCACTATTCCTCAGCTGCAAATGACGCACATAAAAAAAAATAATAATTGGGCTGTCGTTGCAATACAAACTCAAAAATTAGCATAATATTTATTGTAAACCTTGTTTTACAATGGAAGCATACAACGTTACCTGGTCAGCACAACTAATTTTGAAATTTCTTTATAAAAGCTCTACAGCTTTTAAAATAAACATCTGTTGCGCGGTCTTCTTTCGATCTCAGTTTTCGACTAATTTAATTCTAAAATGAAACAACTTTTCAGAGCTAAATCATCTAAATTGCATCTTTTGTGCTTCCTTATATTTAATTTCGATTTAACAAACATAACAACATATAATTTTTTTTTCTTAATTTTTAACTAAAATTTACTGTACTCTTTCCTAATCTTCTTTCAAATGTAATAAAATATTAGTAACATAAATAAAGGCGTAAATCTATTTTATAATTGTGTAAATGCATGAGGAGGAACATTTGCAGACAGTACATGTCTGCTAGTAAATAATAAATCAGTACACATTTTTTTTTTTTTTTTAATTCAAATCTATAACAAAATCCTTTTTACCAACGATATACAATTTTGAAAAATAATAAATTCCATTTGATTCGTCTGCAATGTCCAGGAAAGAAAACAATTCGCAATTTCTCTGTTAATATATCATTTTTGCAAGTAAATGGTGCGTTTGTCATAGACTAATATAGAGCTATATGTTCTTACTGGAAATTTTAGTTTTTCGCAACGTTAAAGCGATTTCGATAAAATATAGTATTTTATAAATGCAAAACTATATTTCAGATTAAAGGGAAATAATGCATATATATTTATAAAAGTATTAGAAAATTTAAAGCAATGAATATTTCGCTTATAAAATATTTATTAAACTTATGATATAAAGCATAAAATGAACATAATATTTGAAATATTCTCTTCTATCTCAAATTTTTATGCTTAGTATATTTTTATTATATTAAATATAAATTAAAAGCTTAAAATATTTTTAAAATAATTTCAATATATTTGTAATTTTAAGCATCTGAATTGTTTGTTTCGCTATTTTCTGTTTAGGTACTTTTGTGCAGATGCATTTTATTCACTAAAGGGATTTCATCCAACTTTATTTATATGTTCCCAACTAGATGGAAGCTTATACACCCTGCATTTTTAAAATTTCTTGTCCCCAGGATTAAACAAATTGTCCTATTGCCTGTATGATATCATCTCGATTTCTGAACTATTTTTCATGCAAAATGGTTAACCATGAAAGTAGTTTAATACAGTAATGTTCAGGCATTAAGGATGACGAAGTAACAACTTCGTAATCAAGTGTTGATCATCTGTCACTTTGGAGATATGAATTTGGTATTTTCGTGAAGAAAAATCACTCCATTACTGTTGACTAATGCTGACCGTTTTTGGAGTATTGTAGCTGCAGCCATTTTAGATTGGAACGTCGGTTGTGAGGATTTTTCTACTCTCTAACTGTTCAAAATGTGCAATAGAAGCTTTGGTCTACAATCAAAAAGCATTACCTTCTGTTGATGGATGCATTGTTTCGGAGCAAAGACAAAAGGGTCACGGGAAGAATAATGATGTTTTCTTTTGCAGTTACTGTGTAACATTATTTATCGTCACATACGAGTATATGGTCCAAAATGTAGCCTTCTTGTTGTATAACAGCAATGAAGAGCAAATGGTAACCGCTGGAGTTTTGTCTCTCGGTCAAAACGAAAGGAATTTCCCTTCCGTGAAGAGGGGAGGGAGGAGATGATACTCCTACATTTCAAAAAATTTATATTTATTTACTATTATGAACAAAATTTTTTAATTTCATAATGACTAGTTTACAAATACCCTTATTGCATACATTTAAATGAAATTTTGTCCCATACTGCCAAATTAAAAATCGTGAAAGAACTGGACAAAAACGCGTCCTGTTGACACATATCCATAAATAATTGTAGACACCAATTTTTATCAAAGTGCAACTAAATATAACTTTTCATGAATTTTTGTTCATTAGTTCTTGACATACAACTGCCAGATTTTATTTGTTTTGTCATATGCATTCATATATATATATGTGTGTGTGTGTGTGTGTGTGTGTATGTGTATACACACACAGCCAGATGCATATAAATTTTCTAAAAATCAATAAATCGTGTTCAAAGCATCTAAAAACGTATAAATCAATAGAAAACTGAAATCTGAAGTTTTTTACGAATCTAGTTCTGTTTTCTTTATACAATGGTAAAAACGAAAAACACAGATATTTAGACTTAACAATAATGTACAATTAGTTTTAATTAAGCAAACGTGTTTCCTTGGTAAGGTCATTTAAGAGGGCAAGAGATAATGAAAATTATCAAAATCGTTGCCATTAAAAATGCATAGATTCATATTATAAAATGTACTAATCATTGTAATACTTTCAAAATCATTCTACAGCTTCTCAAGTACACTTTTTTTTTTAAAGCTTTAAATCTATTTTTCTTGACGATCTAATTTTCAGGAATTATTAGTTACTACTTGCTAATTTATTTTTATCTATTTATTATAATATATTAACTCTCTTAAAAATTTGTGTACATCTTAATCAAAATATTTGTCACAAAATTGGGCATTCATTTTGAATCAAGAAATTATTCATTTATTACAAATTTTTAAATTTAGTCGCATGAAGAAAAATTCATAAACATTTCAAGCTTTAATTGTGCCGCACAGACGGTTTAGAGGTTAGCGTTCCTACTTCCTGTACGGTTAGGCTCTGGTGTGAATCCTCGAGAAGGCATGGATGTGTTGTCTGTGTTAGGGATAAAGATAACCGACAATCGGGTGCCCTTTTACAAACGGTTATCAATTCTGTGTTCGCCCGGCCAATGTTTGTCGCAAGTAGCGCAACATTGATAAAAAACGTTTTAATTGTTTTTGTCTGTAGCTGACGCTGCAATTTGGATATAACAAATTCAAAGCACAAATATGTTCCGTTGCGTACAAAAGGCATATAGAAAAAAATTACAGCTTTAAAATAACTTATTGGGTTGTTCGGAAAATAATTTCGTTTTTTCCTTTGAAAATGAAAGACGATTTTCTTATACTGTATAAATATTTTATTGAATCACTTTGATCGGTTTCTTAGCGATCTCACGAGTTGTTATTTGGCAGTTATCATAAATCAATACTTGCTTTGTCTTCATTAGCATAAATTTTTTTCCAGAACATAATGCATCTTCAGCGTCAAAATTACCGGAACAAAATTTGGTAAACCAGTTTTGACACTGGAGCTCTTTAAATAAATTTTCTGTATACACATCGTATACTTTTTTTTTCTTTTTTTGAACAGTATTTTCGCCTTTTTGATAGCAAAAACAAAATATGCCGAAAATGTCGCTTCCGATTTTCTTTATTTGATAGGGCACCAATCAAAACCTATGGAGAAGAATAAAACGAACTTTTTCCCCAGCAAGCCTTGCTATATCAGATGTCACAATATAAAATGGTAATGCAGCTTAATTGTGAAGGTGGTGTGAAAAAAATACAATTAAGTCCTCTGCTGAGAAAAATGAAATTACTTTCCGAACAACCCAATAGAATTATCATGGAGCGTTTTGAAAGTTCGGTTTCAGTTGATGGAATGAACAGTTTCTGTTCCTTTTAACATTGAAATAATACTATATATTGGAAATAATTTACCGACACGCTAATATTAAGAAACAAATTCTAAGTTAGAATGTCTGTTTATTAAATTCTAATTAATATGTTATATAAGTGCAGCCAAAAACTATACTAAAAAAATCTGTAATGTTAACTCACAATAGTGTTTTCTATCTTCTTATCACTCATATCAGATTATACCAAAGATATCGTTCTACATATACTAATATTTGAGAAAACAAAATGCCTTAATTAATTAAAAGCATATAAATAAATAAATTATATAAAATAATAATAAATAACAAGCAAATATAAAACTTAACAACAAACTTACTAATTTTTTTATTATAATTTATGTCCGAATTTTAGAAAGTTGTTGTTTTAAATGTTTTGGTGTTTATAATACATTTAATTTCTTATATTATGCATTCAATTTCCAGAAAAATTTATACATTAAAAATCATTTGCAACAGTCTTTCCTCATAAAGTTTATTTTTAAAGTTCTATAAGTTAAAACTTTTTTAATTGCAAATTGTTTGTACTGTCTTTTCTCAAGTACAAAATTCTGTTATTATCTCTAAACACTCATTGTATCGAAGAAAATATATTACTACTCTATAATAAAATTTTCTAAATGTATTTTTACTATTTAAAAGAACGCCTATTTAAATATATTGAATATTTTAGTCGTAATTTTGATAGAATATCTTGGTTAATTAAGTTTTTTTCTGATTTATATTATTTCTAATACGTTTCCATTTCCAATGTCTTCCCAATATTTCCAAATTCGTCCTAGACTGATCCAAAAAAAAACTTTTATCTCTCTAAACAAACTTTTATCTCTCGTGTTGGGTTGAAACGTTACAAATATTTGTTATTCTTATTTATGAACTTCTAAGAAAGTTAATAAGAATTTTTTGAGAAAAAAAAATTTCCATTGAAAAACATTTCGTGATCATGTTTGTCCAAAATTTTATGAAAATATCAATCTAAAGATTATCACTTTTTGAAGATCTAATATTATTATTAGGAAATATTTCACCGGAGAATTACATAATTCTTTATGGGTTCAGTATCATTTATTTTACCTAGAAGAAGTGTCAGGAATGATATTGTTTCTGTCTGAAGACAGGTTTCATTCACTGCCATTTTTAATAATAACATCCCTTCAATTTAATCACAAAAAGAACTATAAAATAAATAAATAAAAGTTTCTGTATGTAAATAGTAATAGAAGCAAAAAATGAGTAAAACTTTCGCTCCAGAAAAGTACTCTAAAAATTAAAAGTTATTTTTTTAATGCGAATAATTAAAACAATAATGAAAAAACTTTGATATGTATATAAACTAGTTTTACACATTGTTAAAAACATATTTTTTTCATTCGCAGGGAAATATATAATTGAGACTCGCTGAAAGAAAGTACCATATAAGTTATATGTGTGTTAATTACTAGTTTAGAACACTTATAAATGATTTATTTGTTATCTGAACTCCGCCATTACTTTTCTTGCATAAAATTTTGATTCGTGTAGTTTAATATGCTTATTTTAGTTAATTGCCTAAAATTAAATATGTAAGATTAACTACACTGCTCTGCATGAAAATCGGCCTCAATACCATTTTTGCAATTTCTTATGTAAAATGATATCCTAAATCCGTTTATGGCGCCCATTTTGCCCTATAACCCGCCGTTTTTGGAGAGACACCCCCTATGTTCATGGTTATAAAATTACCGAACAGTGATAAAAATTGGGGGAGAAGATGGCGTCCAAGAAATTGGCGGATTATTGGGCAAAATGGAGGTCATATTCGGATTTCAGGAGGTCATTTTACAAAATAATCAGCAAAAATGGTAACAGTTTTTTTTTTTTTTTTTTTTTTTTTTAAGCACAGTGGTATTCTATTAATGTAACAATAATTCTTAAAATAACTTTATTTTATAATTCTTGATAAATATTACTTAGTATCACATATAATGTTTTCTTAACATTTAATAAATGGCTTATATGTATATATATATGTGTGTGTGCGTGTGTATACATATTAAACAGGGCCAACATATGTGATTCTGTGTATGGTAATGCTGAAAATTTGATGCATTATAGTGATAGAAAAAACATCTTTTTCAGACAAGTCAGTGTCGAAATATACTTCATTTCCCCCTGAAGTTCTCAAATATGTTGCGTCGATCGCTGAAATGAATTGATTTACTATCATATGTAAAAAGCAATCTCCCATCGTAATCATTTAATATTTGATAGAAATAAATGACCGATCATGCCTTTTTGAAATGAATATTGAGATGCGATCATTTCTGTCTTTGTCTTAAACATTTTCACAATGCATCCCTTAAACATACTTGCCAACTTATTAATTAATATTCCGTAGTATTGTTAGCCCGCCTTCTTTTATGCACCATTAACTTTTTAGAGTATTTTTCTTCTTATTTAATCATAATTGCATTTAGAGAATATTACTCTAAATTTTACTGGTGTGAAAAAAAGGGCGGGACTAACAACACTACGGAATATTAATTAGGATGTAAGCATTTCTTACACGTCTGCACAGAGAAAACAAATATACCGTCTTCATCTAGAATGAATAAGGGGTCATTTTCTAAATCCCTTAACTAGAAATATAGATTTCCTAACTATGCGCATAAGGCGCGTCAATAAACTGAATAGATAAAATGGTCGAGAATTTCTAGTTTACATAATTTTAGATGGTGAAACAATATTCTGAATATTTTGAATATTCTGCATCTGTTGTATTACGAGAAGTTCTCGCTTGATTTTCTAAATTGGGTAATAAACCAAGACTATAGTTGTTGAAACCCACCTCTTGTATTCGCATTTATTTGTCGAGATTTTTAAATAACTTTGTTCTCGAGAATATAGGCAAACGCTCTAGAATTCTAATAGAGGTTCTATAACTCGCTTTCAAAAGGGACTAGAATTTATAAGGATTAGTATGGAACTATTTTTTCTAGAGCTACAATTTAGATTCTAGATGTCAGTTACAGAATTTTTTCTCAGCGTGACCCCGTTTCTGTAAGATTATATATCAATAATAATGGCATCATCACGAAAAGTAAATGTGAGAACTGGGACCAAGCAAGATTTTATGGACTTTTCATCACTAGATTCTCTCGTAAATGTGTCACTCGCTATAGGCAAGCGAAGTGATAACGTCACTGCCCATCTGTGGATGCAAGAAAAAGATTTCCTATGTTAATCGCCCATTGGATTTTTTGTAAAAAATTATTAAAAATCGAGGAAAATTATTTCCCGATTGTAAACCCCATATTTGGGTATAGATATGTATTAGTTATCGTGTGCATGTGTTAGATTTAGTTATTTTGCTGTCAAATTGACAAAATTTTAATTTTAAATTTCAGGGCTGTCGTCTTTGGCGATCAAAAACGTAATATGAAAATGTGCATACCAGATGTATATTTTCGTAATATGTATTGTACGAATCATTGTTTCATATTATTCATTACTCTCTTAATATAAGTTGTTAAAATAACCATGATTTTTGAAAGGAATTAAATATGTTCGCCAAATAATTTAGCGATATTTTTTTTTCTACCAAGGGTGACAGATGTGAAACCTATTCCGCTGTAACATATTAGTACCTTATATCAGATACTTTATTTAGACATTTGAAACAAATTTGACTTCAAATTATGATAGAATATTTATCATTTTCCTTTTAATTAGTATATTAGTTGGATATTTATCGTTTAAATATCATCCTTTGGAATGAAATGTTTATGTTTTCAATCAAATATGGCATTTGCCATTTTTTTTCTAGAATTTTGAAATTTAAAATTCAAATTTTATCAATTTTACAGCAAAAACAACTTAACTAAACGCATGCACACGATAACTAATACATATCTATACCTAAATATGGGGATTGGAATCGGGAAATAATTTCCCTCGATTTTTAATAATTTTTTACAAAAAATCCAATGGACGATTAACATAGGAAATATTTTCCTTGCATCCACGGACGGTCAGTGACGTCTCACTTCGCTTGCGTATTACAGTGTCACTCGCTATTACATGCTCATACAGCTGCGTTAATCCAATCTATCTCACGGTCATTATTTGCTCAATTGAAAGTTGTTAAGATTCAGATAATCTGCGAATAATTCCGAGATATACGGATGATCTTATTAATATTTATAGCTCTATTAATTGAGGATGAAATTGTTTATTTATTCTGTAAAACATCTAGATATTATAAACAACACATTCTAATGAAATGTCAGAAATAATTTTAAGAACGTTACGTGGCCAGTAAAAGAATCCAACTTGTGCTTTAAGTATAAATGTTGAACCAACTGAATTGGTAAGTCAAAGTTTGTCTGATCTTATTCACTCACTTGAAAATTTATAATGTAATATCTCCGGTGAATTACTCCAAAATTGAATATCCGCAACTCCAGACCACGCAATATTTGGTCATCTGTTTAGCAGTTTATGAAACATCGTCAATAAAGATGTCGGTTCACACTGCTATAGTAGTTCAGTTATAGACAGAAAACAGAGATCTATATTTAAAGAAACATTCATAGAAAAAATGCATGAGTAATTTTCAACAGCTTAAAAAAGATTGTTGTTGAAGAAATACTTGAAAAATATCAGGACGACTGCATACGAGTAATTTCTTTGTGATCAAGGTTTTGCTTAAATTTAACTTTTTCCATGCAAATGCTGTGTTGCTTGCACTACGAATTCGTATATACTAACGAAATAGATTATTGATATGGTGATTATAGTTCCGCAAAGCTTGACCCGCACCCGACACGCAGAATTGTTTTTGACCAGCAATCAGACCTGCGACCCGCATTAAATTTAGGCTATATTTAAAAGAAACCGAAACAAATATTCTAGCACACAAAATACAATTATATTATTCAATAGATATTTCGGAGAATTGCATATTACGTAAATAATTACTGGTATATAATTATAAATATTAAATAATAATAATAATAATCTTATTATGCATAAAATTTCTGTCTATAGTATAAAGCAATTCCACACCTATGGAAACTTAATTTTAAAAACGCAAAGTAATACAGAAAAGTAAATCTATACATTACGAGATATGTAAATTTCCCCCGTAAATTTTTAGTGTTAAGTATTCATATTTACGTTATTGCAATTAACGTCATGTTATAAGTCATGTTCATGTTGTTTTAAGTTGAAAGAGAAAGAGAATGTCATATACTTTCTGCATTAGGATATGTCATGCCTGTCAACATTCTAATTAATATTCCGTAGTACTGCTAGTACCCACCTTTTTTTCACGCCAGTCTTTTTAGAGTACTTTTTCTCATATTTAATTATAATTTCATTTGGGGAAAATTACTCAAAAAACAAATTGGTGTGGAAAAAGATGTGTGCTCTAACAATTCAATAGAATATTAATTGGAATGTTAGTAGATGTGGATATGTTTATAAAAAAATAATAATAATAATAACGAATTATTTCAAGAAAAAATTGCATGTAGACCCGCGGTTAAAAAAAAATGTAAACTCGATCTTTGAAGCGGGTAACCCGCAATTAACTTCGAGTACCAGGCCCGATGCAGAACTTTAATGCATATTAATATTTATTGTTAAAATACAAATTTCTGAATTTCGATTTTAGATAATTATTTTAGCAATACATGGTATTTTTTCACAGGAATTTCAAAATGTATTTAAACAAATAAAAGCACGGAAATTTGAATTTGTCGTTTAAATTGTGTGTTTTACTTAAAAAAAAAAAAAAAAACATCTTTATTATTGAGTTTGTTTAATGTATTCTATGTATTTATAAAAAAAAAAAAACAGATGTCATTAATATTATTTAAATACTACTAAAGTTAATATATTTTTATTATTTCTATTTGACGCAATAGTAGTACGAATTAAAAGTTCTATAAAAATCAGGAAAAAACACAAGTTGAAGATACAAAAAATAAATACTCTAAAAGAATGTAAATAAAAAAAAATGTGGATTCATCATTCAGTTCGTAAATAAAAAATATTCATAAAGTTTCAATTATTATTTATTCATTTATTTATTTATTTATTTTAGTTATTCCTGCTTTTAAAATGTGAGAGTAATTCTTCTCTTTATGCCAGTAATGTCATAAATGTAAGATCACTCATATAAAACTTGTTTGCTACCTATTGCGAGTTATTGATTTTGCTTTACAATGGCTTTTGTCCCAATTAAATAATATTTTTTTTATTATTATTATTATTTATATGAATTTTCGTAAAACACAAAAAGTGTATTAAAATATCATCAAAACTGTTTACAAACAATTTTTATGTTATTTTATTTTAAAATTCGTGATATTAAAACCATTAATAAATATTTCGGAGAGGTAATAGGAAAGATACAACGAAATTGCGCGGTGCGTTTCCTGGATATAATTATTTGTTTATTAAGAGATTAGTAGATATAATTTATAAAAGTACTTATGCACTTAGAAGTCCATTTTTCGTCAAGAGAACATTAATGTCATAAAGAAAAACATCCTAGCACCATATTTGCTTCATTTACTTGTTTAAAAACTTTCATAAATAAGTAATAAATGTCATTTATTAATATACGTTTAATACTGTTAAGAGATGTTGATGTCAAAATGCGATTAAGTACAAAATGTAAAAATTGCATTAATATCACGTTATATTTACATGACATTACAGATAATAATAAGTACAATCAATATAAGCAAATTGTTTCAGTGGCTCGAAATATCACGAACTATAATTTGAAAGTAATGATATAAAATGCTTAAAGGAGAAATCTCATTTTATGAATGGTTAGTGAGTTAAATTTACGTATTTCTTACGCGCTTTATGACATTTTAACATTCATAAAATTTGAAAACTAAATTTAATGTAATGTCACGCGTATTTGGAGAAAATTTCTCATACACGTTTTTTTTTTTTTTTTTTTTTCTGTTTATAAACTTAAAAATTGCATGTAAAAATATGATGCAAAATGTTTCATATTTTAATTATCAACAAACTATCAGATATCAATCTTTTTTTTTTCTTTTCAATATTTTAAGTATTATTGAAAATTTTCCAGACAAACTACAGTTCAGCCAAATATCTATTTAAAAAAAAAATAAAGAAAAATCATGCAGATCATGCAGTAACACTTTCCAACTTGATTATCAACACTTTCGAACTGTACACAATTGTTGTATCGAATAACTATTAATGTTTTTTGCCTACGTTATCGCACAACAGACAGAAGGACTGAAAAACATACAGATAGAATAATTGATTTTAAAATTACTCTTAGGAATTTTGTAAAATTTTAAAAAGGCTTAACGCAAAAGAAAATGCAGCCGTTAGATTGTAATTACAGCTTTTAATCTCTCTGAATATTTTACTGTAGCCCTGTAAATCTGAAAGTTAATCATATCATATTCTATACAAAACAATATTTTAGAATATTAATAATATATGTCAATGTTTTTATGATTTTTATAGTAGAAAGTTTTTTAAATATAAATTTTAAAAAATTCTGTCCTAAAACGTAATACATTGGCTTTTTTTTTTTTTTTTTTTTTTTTTGTCCTTGTAAACAAACTAGTTGTACAGGGCCTATTAATGACATTTTAAATAGGGAAAATTCCACAGGAAACTTGAATGTATCATTTTTTTTTATTCTCAAAATATTCACGGATGATAGGAACCAGAGACAAAGAGATAGAAAGGTAGACAATCGGACAGACAGATGCACAGATTGAAATCATATTCCCACTAAAATTATAAGAAAGTGTTAAAACGCTCATGTAAATAAAAGTGCAATTCTAGCAAATTTTTATTAATAACTCTGAATGTAACAGATTATTTCTGTGTGGCCTTGTAAATCTAATGCTAACCATACTATATTACATAGAAGGCTGTCTTTGTTCATACGAATAAGATATTTCAATTTCATTAAGCTTTTTAGAAAATAAAGTTATTAAAATTTGGTTTATAAAAATAACTTCTTAAAATTTCATTAAAGTTTCTATACATTAAATGTATTAAAATATGTTTTATAGAAACTCCTCTCATAGAACACAATGCTTTCGAATACTTTTGGGTGTCCCTGTACACAAACCAGAAGAGGTATTTACTCCATTTTCAATAGGGAACATCCGACAGTGAATTTGAATAAAATATATCGGTTTAAAGAAATTCCATAAATATTTACGAAAATTAGAGCGCAGAAAAACAGACAGAGAGACAGACAGACGGATAGAAGAACAGTCAGACAGATACACAAATTGAAATTATATTCACACTAAAAAAAATGATAGAAAGTGTCAAAAACACTTAATGTAAACGAGAGTACAATTCTAGCAATTATTTATTAATAGCTCTTAATATAACTGAATACTTTTGTGTCACGCTGTAAATCTAATGATAACCATGCTATATTCTATGCAAAGCATTCTTTTATGCATATAAATAACATATTTCAATTTCCTAAACTTCGTGGAAAGTAAAGTTATTAAAACTTGATTTATAGAAATATCTCACAAAGAATGCAATGCTTTAGAGTACTTTTGAGTGTCCCTGTACATAAACTAGTGGTGGTATGTAATCTATTTTACATAGGAAACATCCAATAGTGAACTTGAACAACATATTTCAATTTCATGAAGATATTGTACAGTAAAGATATGAAAATATGGTTTATAGAAATACCTCTCATAGAACAGATTTCTTTGAAATACTTTCGGGTGTCCCTGTACACAAACCAGTAGAGGTATAAACTCCATTTTCAATAGGGAACATTTGATAGTAAACTTGAATAACGTATGTCAGTTTCAAAAAATTCCATAAATATTTACGGAAGTTAGAGCGCGGGCAGACAGACACACGGACAGATACACAAATTGATATCATATTCACACTTAAAAAAATGTTACAAAGTGTTAAAAAAGCTTAATGTAAATGAAAGTAGAATTCTAGCAAATTTTTATTAATAGCTCTTAATATGATAGAATATTTTTGTGTCACCCTGTAAATCGAATGCTAATTATGCTATATTCTATGCAAAGCATTCTTTTGTGCATATAAATAACATATTTCAATTTCCTAAACTTCGTGGAAAATAAAGTTATTAAAATTTGATTTATAGAAATATCTCTCATAGAACGCAATGCTTTAGAATACTTTTGAGTGTCCTTGTATATAAAACAGTGATGGTATTTAATCCATTTTATACAGGAAACATCCAATAGTGAACTTGAATAACATATTTCAATTTCATTAAGATATGTGTACAGTAAAGGTATGGAAATATGATTTATAGAAATACCTCTCATAGAACACAATGCTTTGAAATACTTTCGGGTGCCCCTGTATAAAAATCAGTGGTGGTACTTAATCAATTTTATACAGGAAATATTCCATAGGGAACTGGAATAACATATTTCAATTTCATTAAGATATGTGTACAGTAAAGGTATGGAAATATGATTTATAGAAATACCTCTCATAGAACGCAATGCTTTGAAATACTTTCGGGTGTCCCTGTACACAAACCAGTAAAGATATAAACTCCATTTTCAATAGGGAATATCCGATAGTGAACTTGAATAACATTTATCAGTTTCAAGAAATTCCACAAATATTTATCGGAGTTAGAACGTTGACAGACAGACAGACAGACAAACCGAAGTCATTAACACTTTTCAACCTTGATGGGAAGTGTTAAAAATGTTAGAAAGTGTTATAAACGCTTAATGTAAACGAAAGTACAATTTTAGCAAATATTTATTAATAGCTATTTATATAATTGAATATTTTTGTGTCACCCTGTAAATCTAATGCTAATCATGCTATATTCTATGCAAAGCATTTTCTTTTGTGCTTATAAATAACATATTTCAATTTCATAAATCTTCGTGCAAAGTAAAGTTATTAAAATTAATTTATAGAAATACCTCTCATAGAACACAATGCTTTGAAATATTTTCGGGGGTCCCTGTACACAAAGCAATAGATGTATAAACTCCATTTTCAACAGGGAACATCCGATTGTGAACTTGTATAACATATTTCAATTTCATTAAGATGTTTGTACAGTAGGGGTATGAAAATATGGTTTATAGAAATTCCTCTCATAGAACACAATGCTTTGAAATATTTTGGGGGGTCCCTGTACACAAACCAGTAGAGGCATAAACTCTATTTTCAATAGGGAACATGTGATGAACTTGAATAACATATATCAGTTTCAAGAAATTCCATAAATATTTACGGGAGTTAGAGCGCGGACAGACAGAGAGACAAACTGAAGTCATTAACACTTTTCAACCTTGTTGGAAAGTGTTAAAAACTTTATTGAACGAGTAAAGTGTTGAAGACATTCTGTAATGAAACTGTTATTGGTTCATTTAGAAACAAAGATGCCTACATAAAATATGTTAAACTTTTAAGCCAACAAATTTTGAATTTTTCAGACCTCAATCAGGGAAAATATTTTTTTTTTATTTCAACGCATAGTTAATTTAATATTATTCTAGTACTTACCATAATATTTTTGTATAAAGACAAGCCACCTCTGCAGGTCTGTCTAAAACTAACCTTTTTTATCGCCTACTTTTATACTAACCGAAGCAAGACAAAAAATACCTAAATATTCAACAATTTCTATTGGTTAAAACAGTTATTTTAATCTGACATGTTCTGACACGCGATTCATTGTTGCCACTGAAAGAAAATTGAGAAAATATTAAACAGATAAAAATTAATACCTGAAAATAAAATGCACTTATACTGTGTTGTTCGGAGAGTTCGTGCCGATTTTGTAGGAAAATTGAAACGCAATGCATTTAAATGCTAGTATATAATGGATTTTGATATTTTAAACATTTTTTCTAATTGAAGTGTCGTACAGTGTGGGTTATGTTTTATCACTGTTTTAATCCGATCTTGATTTGTGGTGGAGGGCCTACCAGGGTGGTCTTGATCCTGAAGGTTGAAATCACCAGCTTTAAACTTTGCAAACCACTTCCGCACAGCCCTTTCAGCTACAGCACCTTCCCCATAAACATCGCATATTTCAGTTGCCGCTTGTGTATCATTTTTGCTTCTCTGGTAAAAACAAAGCATTAAATGCCTATAATGTTCTTTGCTTGCTTCCATATTCAAAGGCATAGAAAACTGACAATTTAACGTATCGTAACAAAACAATTTCTAAATATACCTGAAGTACCGACTTTTAGAATACGTACGTATATCATTTGTTTTCAATCATTCTCATATATTCAAACCTGTCTTTATGCCACCTAGCGAAATTTGACTCCGACTTTCCGGACGATCCAATAAATAAAAGTAAAAACGTATTACTTATTTTTATGTGACAAAATACATGACTCTCGCAAAACATTCAATTAAATGTATTTCTTATTGCCACAGACATCATTATAAAAACATATAAAAAATAAAATAAAATAAAAATGCTGTTTTAATAAGACATAAAATATTCTGTATAAACTAAGCATATATATATATATATTAAATTTGCATGTCAGTTTAAAGTTTTATTATGTTAATTTTTTTTAGATTTCAGTTTTCTAAAGATAAATGTATAATTTTCTGCTTATTTTTCAATTTCAATACTTATATCTATATCAACACTAAATAAATTTGAGTTTAAATTACTTAATGCAATACTTTCTATCATAATAATTATGGTATGCTATTTTTTTACTTAAAAATATTTCTGAATACATCCTTGAGTGGGTTAACTTGATATAAATTCTAAAAATCTGTTAGAATTACACAATATTTTGAATTTGAAATATTTCCACCTGCTGATGAGGTTCATACAACATTTATTGAATTTTTGGCTTTAATAGACTTTTGTCTTAAATTAACACTTTTCATTTTGTTTGTTAACTTTGTTAAAAGTTTTTTTTTACATTCCACTGTAATTTCTCATAAATTATTATTAATTAACTTGAAAATATGTATATATATTTAACTTTCAATATAATTAAATTAAGCGTTCTAAGTTTTCTCTGAGTAAATACATATTTTTATATCGTGTATCAGTTTTCCTTAAAAAGGATTTTTCCAAACATTTTTGCATTAGATAGTAGTAAAAAGAATTCAGATTATTTATCATAAATAAAAAAGTTTACGCATAATATCTTTTGAAAGAAAAACTCTAAAATTTAATATATTATAGAACGAAATTTTTTTCCACTACACGAAACTTATACGTAATAAGAAATTTTCAACATCTAATGTAAAATATTATCGATTTAAATCTTTATAAATGGAAATTGAAAAAGAGAGTGTTATTAAATATTGGTTTATGGAAGATGAAGAATTTAAAAGCATCGGAGGAGACAAAATTTCTAGATTTATATGCGAAGAAACATGCTGCTTTTAGCTTCAATTGAAATTTATTGTAAAAATATACTCTAAATTTTTATTAACTAAAAATATCAATTTTAACTTTTCAAATCTGGAAAATTCACAGTTATACACGAAACTTGTGTCATTGTGAGCATTGAATATTTATAGAACCGTTAAAATATCCAATAAACGTATGGGTACAAAATTAATTACAAAGAGATTTTAACTTAAATGAGGAGACTCAAATAAAAAAATATTAATTGAATAATTATCTTTTAAAAACCCTTTAATTTAAAATTAGATAAATGATATACTAATTTTAACTTCTATCATATTTATTACTCACGCGTTTTAGGATGATATTTGCAAAAGAAAAAAGAATCTGTGACCCGTTTATATTTCTCTAACTTTTACCATCTCTTACTATTAAGTCGAACTTTCAAAACACATTCTTTTATATCTGTACATGTTTTGAGGCTCTCGAACCCGAAAATAAGGTTTTAGCAGTTGGTCTATGCGTGTGTCTCTCCGTGTGTGGGTTATCATCATAACACAAAAAAAATATTAGCAGGACGTGCCATTCTAACTCTGTGTCACGTGGAGATTCCACTTGAAACTTTTTGTTAAAAACTAACAAATACTTACAGGAACATCCGAGAAAATACGATTACATTACGTCTGTAATCCGAATTTCTATTTAGCATAGTTTAATATCCTTATAATACAATAAATAATATAAAATGGACACATTTTTTATTTCCATAAAAGTATGTTTCGTATAGAATATGGTATGAAAATTATTCATCATCCGTTTACAAAGCAACACATACACACACACAAAAAAAAAAAAAAAAAGAAAAAAAAAAAAAAAAAAAATGGTTATATTACATCTATTCTTGTAAAATGCTGTATATGCATTTTAAATTTCGTTATATGTTTTTACATTATTTTATTAAATTTAAGATCATTATGTGGTATGTACATAATTTATAAAAAATATACAATGCTACCCAAAATTAAGCAAAAAAGTTATTTTTTATTGAATGTAATTCACAGAAATGCTTTACTACAATCCCAGCAAAACGGCTTAGGAATGATAATTTTCATACCCATATGTTAGAAAACATATTCTTTGAAGGCCAATTGGCAACCCTGTTTTTTTTTTTTTTTTTTTTTTTTTTTTTTTTTTGCTATAATTAAGCGTTTTTATGTCCTCTTATTACCGAAATTCAAGCTTTTATCAGTCCATACTTGTATATGTTTTTCTAGTATAATTAAAAAAATAAAATAAATCGAGTTTTATATTTTAAAAATCGAACGAATGTACAAAAAACTTGTTAATGATTGGTAAGTTTAAAGGAATGGTGTTTTTCTGATTCGTTATTTGTATATGTTTACTTTTAGCCTAATAAAAAAATTAAAATAAAATAAAATAAAATATTTTTTTTATTTTAAAAGTCAAATGGAAGTACAAAAAACTTCTTAAAGGTTGGTAAGTTTAAAGGAGCGGTGTATAAATGGATATCTGAATAATTTTTAATATATATATACATATTAAACTGTTTTAATTGTTTTTATGAATGTAGATTATATATTTTTAAAAAATGATAATGGTGATGGATATGTCAAAAGTAGCCCTCTCACACAGAAATATACGTCAAATGAAATTGTTTTGTACTATCTAAAAAAAAAAAAACAAAAAAAAAAAAAAAAAAAATTAAATGCATCCGCATTCAGTATATATACCACCTCTCTCTCATCTTATTCTGTAATCTATATCTTTATACAATTTTTTAATAAAATCACACAATCAACTGTGGAAGAAAATCATATTTATTGAAATTTTTATTTTTCCGACTGAGTGAAAATAATGCCTGGACCGGAACTCGAACCGGGATCTTTGACTTACAAGGTCAAGGCTCTACCAATTGAGCTATACAGGCCGACATCCCGGTCAGCATTACTCACTCAGACAACCTTTTAGGCAGAAACAATCTGGTCTATCATTTAGATAGCTCAACAGAAATAAGCCGCAGGAAATGGAAAACACCATTAAACAATGGGAGAATGAAATACAATTTTTTAATAAAATCACACAATCAACTGTGGAAGAAAATCATATTTATTGAAATTTTTATTTTTCCGACTGAGTGAAAATAATGCCTGGACCAGGACTCGAACCCCGGATCTTTGACTTACAAGGTCAAGGCTCTACCAATTGAGCTATACAGGCCGACATCCCGGTCAGCATTACTCACTCAGACAACCTTTTAGGCAGAAACAATCTGGTCTATCATTTAGATAGCTCAACAGAAATAAGCCGCAGGAAATGGAAAACACCATTAAACAATGGGAGAATGAAATACAATTTTTTAATAAAATCACACAATCAACTGTGGAAGAAAATCATATTTATTGAAATTTTTATTTTTCCGACTGAGTGAAAATAATGCCTGGACCGGGACTCGAACCCCGGATCTTTGACTTACAAGGTCAAGGCTCTACCAATTGAGCTATACAGGCCGACATCCCGGTCAGCATTACTCACTCAGACAACCTTTTAGGCAGAAACAATCTGGTCTATCATTTAGATAGCTCAACAGAAATAAGCCGCAGGAAATGGAAAACACCATTAAACAATGGGAGAATGAAATACAATTTTTTTAATAAAATCACACAATCAACTGTGGAAGAAAATCATATTTATTGAAATTTTTATTTTTCCGACTGAGTGAAAATAATGCCTGGACCGGGACTCGAACCCCGGATCTTTGACTTACAAGGTCAAGGCTCTACCAATTGAGCTATACAGGCCGACATCCCGGTCAGCATTACTCACTCAGACAACCTTTTAGGCAGAAACAATCTGGTCTATCATTTAGATAGCTCAACAGAAATAAGCCGCAGGAAATGGAAAACACCATTAAACAATGGGAGAATGAAATACAATTTTTTAATAAAATCACACAATCAACTGTGGAAGAAAATCATATTTATTGAAATTTTTATTTTTCCGACTGAGTGAAAATAATGCCTGGACCGGGACTCGAACCCCGGATCTTTGACTTACAAGGTCAAGGCTCTACCAATTGAGCTATACAGGCCGACATCCCGGTCAGCATTACTCACTCAGACAACCTTTTAGGCAGAAACAATCTAGTCTATCATTTAGATAGCTCAACAGAAATAAGCCGCAGGAAATGGAAAACACCATTAAACAATGGGAGAATGAAATACAATTTTTTAATAAAATCACACAATCAACTGTGGAAGAAAATCATATTTATTGAAATTTTTATTTTTCCGACTGAGTGAAAATAATGCCTGGACCGGGACTCGAACCCCGGATCTTTGACTTACAAGGTCAAGGCTCTACCAATTGAGCTATACAGGCCGACATCCCGGTCAGCATTACTCACTCAGACAACCTTTTAGGCAGAAACAATCTAGTCTATCATTTAGATAGCTCAACAGAAATAAGCCGCAGGAAATGGAAAACACCATTAAACAATGGGAGAATGAAATACAATTTTTTAATAAAATCACACAATCAACTGTGGAAGAAAATCATATTTATTGAAATTTTTATTTTTCCGACTGAGTGAAAATAATGCCTGGACCGGGACTCGAACCCCGGATCTTTGACTTACAAGGTCAAGGCTCTACCAATTGAGCTATACAGGCCGACATCCTGGTCTGCATTACTCACTCAGACAACCTTTTAGGCAGAAACAATCTAGTCTATCATTTAGATAGCTCAACAGAAATAAGCCGCAGGAAATGGAAAACACCATTAAACAATGGGAGAATGAAATACAATTTTTTTAATAAAATCACACAATCAACTGTGGAAGAAAATCATATTTATTGAAATTTTTATTTTTCCGACTGAGTGAAAATAATGCCTGGACCGGGACTCGAACCCCGGATCTTTGACTTACAAGGTCAAGGCTCTACCAATTGAGCTATACAGGCCGACATCCCGGTCAGCATTACTCACTCAGACAACCTTTTAGGCAGAAACAATCTGGTCTATCATTTAGATAGCTCAACAGAAATAAGCCGCAGGAAATGGAAAACACCATTAAACAATGGGAGAATGAAATACAATTTTTTAATAAAATCACACAATCAACTGTGGAAGAAAATCATATTTATTGAAATTTTTATTTTTCAGACTGAGTGAAAATAATGCCTGGACCGGGACTCGAACCCCGGATCTTTGACTTACAAGGTCAAGGCTCTACCAATTGAGCTATACAGGCCGACATCCCGGTCAGCATTACTCACTCAGACAACCTTTTAGGCAGAAACAATCTGGTCTATCATTTAGATAGCTCAACAGAAATAAGCCGCAGGAAATGGAAAACACCATTAAACAATGGGAGAATGAAATACAATTTTTTAATAAAATCACACAATCAACTGTGGAAGAAAATCATATTTATTGAAATTTTTATTTTTCCGACTGAGTGAAAATAATGCCTGGACCGGGACTCGAACCCCGGATCTTTGACTTACAAGGTCAAGGCTCTACCAATTGAGCTATACAGGCCGACATCCCGGTCAGCATTACTCACTCAGACAACCTTTTAGGCAGAAACAATCTGGTCTATCATTTAGATAGCTCAACAGAAATAAGCCGCAGGAAATGGAAAACACCATTAAACAATGGGAGAATGAAATACAATTTTTTAATAAAATCACACAATCAACTGTGGAAGAAAATCATATTTATTGAAATTTTTATTTTTCCGACTGAGTGAAAATAATGCCTGGACCGGAACTCGAACCGGGATCTTTGACTTACAAGGTCAAGGCTCTACCAATTGAGCTATACAGGCCGACATCCCGGTCAGCATTACTCACTCAGACAACCTTTTAGGCAGAAACAATCTGGTCTATCATTTAGATAGCTCAACAGAAATAAGCCGCAGGAAATGGAAAACACCATTAAACAATGGGAGAATGAAATACAATTTTTTAATAAAATCACACAATCAACTGTGGAAGAAAATCATATTTATTGAAATTTTTATTTTTCCGACTGAGTGAAAATAATGCCTGGACCGGGACTCGAACCCCGGATCTTTGACTTACAAGGTCAAGGCTCTACCAATTGAGCTATACAGGCCGACATCCCGGTCAGCATTACTCACTCAGACAACCTTTTAGGCAGAAACAATCTGGTCTATCATTTAGATAGCTCAACAGAAATAAGCCGCAAGAAATGGAAAACACCATTAAACAGTGGGAGAATGAAATACAATTTTTTAATAAAATCACACAATCAACTGTGGAAGAAAATCATATTTATTGAAATTTTTATTTTTCCGACTGAGTGAAAATAATGCCTGGACCGGGACTCGAACCCCGGATCTTTGACTTACAAGGTCAAGGCTCTACCAATTGAGCTATACAGGCCGACATCCCGGTCAGCATTACTCACTCAGACAACCTTTTAGGCAGAAACAATCTGGTCTATCATTTAGATAGCTCAACAGAAATAAGCCGCAGGAAATGGAAAACACCATTAAACAATGGGAGAATGAAATACAATTTTTTAATAAAATCACACAATCAACTGTGGAAGAAAATCATATTTATTGAAATTTTTATTTTTCCGACTGAGTGAAAATAATGCCTGGACCGGGACTCGAACCCCGGATCTTTGACTTACAAGGTCAAGGCTCTACCAATTGAGCTATACAGGCCGACATCCCGGTCAGCATTACTCACTCAGACAACCTTTTAGGCAGAAACAATCTGGTCTATCATTTAGATAGCTCAACAGAAATAAGCCGCAGGAAATGGAAAACACCATTAAACAATGGGAGAATGAAATACAATTTTTTAATAAAATCACACAATCAACTGTGGAAGAAAATCATATTTATTGAAATTTTTATTTTTCCGACTGAGTGAAAATAATGCCTGGACCGGAACTCGAACCGGGATCTTTGACTTACAAGGTCAAGGCTCTACCAATTGAGCTATACAGGCCGACATCCCGGTCAGCATTACTCACTCAGACAACCTTTTAGGCAGAAACAATCTGGTCTATCATTTAGATAGCTCAACAGAAATAAGCCGCAGGAAATGGAAAACACCATTAAACAATGGGAGAATGAAATACAATTTTTTAATAAAATCACACAATCAACTGTGGAAGAAAATCATATTTATTGAAATTTTTATTTTTCCGACTGAGTGAAAATAATGCCTGGACCGGGACTCGAACCCCGGATCTTTGACTTACAAGGTCAAGGCTCTACCAATTGAGCTATACAGGCCGACATCCCGGTCAGCATTACTCACTCAGACAACCTTTTAGGCAGAAACAATCTGGTCTATCATTTAGATAGCTCAACAGAAATAAGCCGCAGGAAATGGAAAACACCATTAAACAATGGGAGAATGAAATACAATTTTTTAATAAAATCACACAATCAACTGTGGAAGAAAATCATATTTATTGAAATTTTTATTTTTCCGACTGAGTGAAAATAATGCCTGGACCGGGACTCGAACCCCGGATCTTTGACTTACAAGGTCAAGGCTCTACCAATTGAGCTATACAGGCCGACATCCCGGTCAGCATTACTCACTCAGACAACCTTTTAGGCAGAAACAATCTGGTCTATCATTTAGATAGCTCAACAGAAATAAGCCGCAGGAAATGGAAAACACCATTAAACAATGGGAGAATGAAATACAATTTTTTAATAAAATCACGCAATCAACTGTGGAAGAAAATCATATTTATTGAAATTTTTATTTTTCCGACTGAGTGAAAATAATGCCTGGACCGGGACTCGAACCCCGGATCTTTGACTTACAAGGTCAAGGCTCTACCAATTGTGCTATCCAGGGCGACAGCCCGGTCAGCATTACTCAGTCAGACAACCTTTTAGGCAGAAACAATCTAGTCTATCATTTAGATAGCTCAACAGAAATAAGCCGCAGGAAATGGAAAACACCATTAAACAATGGGAGAATGAAATACAATATGTTATAAAACGCCATTCTTCTGAACGGCTTAAGCGAGTCTTCTAGACTCTTTGAAATATAAAGATTGCAGGCTTATTCATTTAATCAAAATAATTATTTAATATTTTCAAAGCATTTTAATTTCAAAGTAATAATCTTCAAACTGATATTTTAATATTCTTCTTACCTGTAAAATTCTTCGACGTCAAAAAATGAAGACGAATAATATGCAAGTTTCTCTACAAAACAACAGCTTCTTCTTTGAGACGATAAAATATATACAGTTTATTAAATAAAATATTTACATAACGAAAAAACACTATTTACAAAAAGGTATTCCTTTCGTGCACATCGAACATCCATTTCATTCTATTTTGAGCAATACTATTTCTAAAATTATACTTTGAGAAAAGTGGATTTATAATAAAACTAATCTAATCTATCAGCTACTTTTTCTATTTCTTTAACTGTAGCTCTATGAATAATAAAATTAGGCCAAAAAGGCCCCGAGAGCATTCTATTTCATTGCGTTGCTCTCTTCACTAAAGACAAACTAAAACCAATCTAATCTAGGAGCTACTTTTTCTATTTCTTCAACGGTAGCTCCATGAATAATAAAATCAGGCCAAAAAGGCCCCGAGAGCAAACTACTATTTCATGACGTTGCTCTCCATTCTAGAACAGAACTCAAACTAAACTAATGTCCCGCGCGAGTAAACAAAAAAATGTTCTTCGAATCTCATGTCAACGGGACCTCTGGTGCCCTCTAGTGAGGCAAAATTATATCAATACCTAACATCCTCCCACCTTTAATTTTTTAGGTGAGAGCTAAAAAATTAAACAGTTAATTAATTAAGAAAATTTAAACTAATAAAACTACACACTAAGAAAAATTAAAGCTATAAACTACAAATAGTAAAAATTAAAGTTAATAACTAATGAAAATAAAGAAAAAAAAAATAAAATATTTTAAAGTTCAATGCAATTTTAAAACAATTGTGATTGTCTTTAGAAAAGTTTTTTATAGTTTTTGACCACTTTCAGTTTATTGTCTCTTTTGCTGCTTGTATCACTGGATCCTCAGCATCTGATATCTCTAAGGGATAGAGTTTTTGAAGTGGTCTTATCAATGTCCCAGAATGCATTTTCACTTCCACAACCCTGGCACGGCCATATCGGCTGGGAAAAATTTACACTACTCTTCCTATTGGCCACTGTAGTCTTTTCACACTGTTGATTTCTACTAGCACAATGTCGCCTTGTTTAACAGGCTTACTCTGTCTACTTCATGTACCAACTGCGCTAGATACTCTTTTCGAAATCTACTTTGTAGTTGCCTTCGAACACTTTGGCAGTGCTTGTATCGTGATCTCAGTTTTTTAGCATCAATTGGTACACCAATTTCTTGAATGTCTTGCATAAAACAGGAAGGTGTCAAAGGAATGAACTTGTCTGGTTCTTCGGATAGGTATGTTAAAGGTCGACTGTTCATTATGGCTTCAACTTCGCACAAGATAGTAGAGAGATCTTCAAAATTGAGGGAAGATTTTCCAAGAGTTCTCAGTAGGATGTTTTTTACACTTCTAATGAGACGCTCCCACCATCCGCCCCACCAAGCAGCGGTTGGGGGGATGAACTTCCATTTTATTAGAGCTATGTCATCCGTCTTTTGAATTTGATTCCAGTCAAGAGATTTAAAGAGATTGTTGGCACCGCGAAAGTTAGTTTCATTGTCACTGTAGATTGTCGAAATTCTTCCTCTTCGGGCTACAAATCTTCTTAGCGCTTGTCTGAATCCCTCTGTTGAAAGATTCGTCACTAATTCCAAGTGTATGGCTCGATATACTGCGCAGGTAAAAATGACTATCCATACTTTGGACTTATTTTTCAGGTAAAGAGGACCACATAAGTCGATGCCAACTACTTCGAAAACTTTTGAGTCTCTGACTCTGTCAAAAGGTAAATGGATGGGAGGAGTAACAAATGGTTTGGAAGAAAAAATTTTACACTTTGTGCATTTTATCAATTCACTTCGGATGTTACGCTTTGCAGAAATAATCCAGTAATGTTCACGTAAGATCGAACCAACTGTCTGAAGTCCAGCATGACAATTCTTCAAGAGGCAGTCTCTAATTAGGCATCTCACAATATGATGTTTTGATGGCAACAATATAGGATACTTGAAAGAAAAAGTGTCTTCTCGATCTAACAACTTTGTTTTGACTCTTAGAATATTGTCTTGATCTTTCATAACAACAAGTCCTTTTATTGTTTCTCGCACATCACCAAAACTTTCTAACTGTATGCGTGACCACAAAAATTTTTCCGCCTCTTCCTTTTCTTCTGCCGAAAGTTTAGCTGGGAAAATATGATTTTTATTTCTACATTTTGTTGCAAATCTTCTTATCCAACAAATAATATTTACAAGTTTACAAAATTTCGAAGTTCTTTCATAATTCATAAATGAATCTACATTTGGACTCGAAAATAATGACACTGCAGTTTTCTTTCTTTCCGACATAACTAAAACTTCATTAGGGACAATCTTCGGTTGGAGCCAGTTACTTTTTTCATCTTCTAGCCATTTAGGTCCCTCCCACCATCCCGATTCCAGAAGGTATTTAGGACTACAACTACGGAAAGGCAGGTCTGCCGGATTTTGATTTCCTGGAACTAAGTACCACTGTTGAGGGTTCGTAAGTTGGCATATTTCTCTGATTTTGTTGCCCACAAAGGTACCCCACTGGTCATTTCTTTTAATCCATGCCAAAACTGTCGAAGAATCAGTCCAAAAGTATGTTGGTACTGTAGGGATATCCAAAGCTTCTACGACATACTTTGATAGTCTGGATCCCAAAACACAGGCAAGCAGCTCAAGACGAGGAATCGTTAGAGCCTTTTTTGCAGCCAACCGTGATTTTGCTCCCAAAAATTGAATTGAAACATTTTTTTCTTCTTCGCACCGTAGAAAAATTACTGTTGCATAGGCACTTTGACTTGCATCGCAAAAAATATGTAGGGTCCAATCTTCTTTATTTCCATAACCTATTCTTCTCGGGATCTTCAATTCTGTTAGCTGTTTTAATTCGCTATACCATTTCTGAAAGTCTCTTTGAATTTTCTCTGGAAGCGGAGTGTCCCATGCTGATTTGCTGCACCAAGATTCTTGAATTATTATCTTGGCTGGTAACAACGCTGGAGCTAGAAAACCGATGGGATCGAAAATTCCTTGAGTTATGGATAGAATTTGACGTTTTGATGGATTCACTATTTCTAAGTCAAATTTATTGCAGACCATCAAGCTATCATCCGTTCTGTCCCATTTAATTCCTAAAACTGGAATTGGAGTTGAGAAGTCTTCCTTTTCATTTTCTAAAGACAACTTTTCTATTTCTTTTACAGGACCGAATTGCCACAATCTTAGGTCCATTTTAGCTTCAGCCATGATTTCTGTTGCCTTAGATTTAAATTCTTCCAATTCGGACGTGTTGTTTACAGATGTGACGTTTCTGGTGGGTTGTCTAAGAAACATATCGTGGACTTGCTCTTCTTCTTCTCTTTTGGACAAGATTTGTGCAGGGTCGTTGATTCCTATCGTTTCGAGTTGCCTCAAGTCTGGACCATTCCAATCTTTTATGTACAGATTTGTCATTAATACTGCTGTACCGCTATTCAAGCAACCCTGAGATGGAAGCCCTGTTTTCCCACAAACTGTCCACCCAAGTTTGGTTTCTATCGCTGTGAGTCCATTTTCTAATTGCTTGACTCGACCCGTTAACAGTTGACCGTAGACGTCACTCCCGATCAGGATTTCTATTTCTGTACTACCAGGGCCGATATCGGACAACCACAGCTTATTTTTCTTGAGTTCTCTGCACAGATTTCCCTTTGGAATTCGAGGAATTTCACCACACATTTTTTGTTGTTCTAGAAGATCAAGCTCATGTATGGAACTGACCCGGTTATTCGATGCACCTACAGTAACTCTAAATATATTATGCTGTTTAGCTTCTATCTGTGCACCTCCAAAATCTGTATGGGCAATTACTTCTGTTCCAATGGGTTTGAACTTGAGCTCTTTCGCAGTTTTCCTCAAGATGTAACTTTTCTGCGAACCACTGTCCATAAGACAACGCACCTTTTTTTGGTCTTTTTCCCCTTTTATATTTATTTCTAACGTCATAAGGGCTATTTCCTGGGAGCATTGTTTGGCGACAGTGTTCTGTATTACTTCGGGAGATTTGCTTCTACTATTTTCACCCCCCTTCCTTATCTCTGGACAAAATAACTCTGTGTGGGGTTTTGAACAAACGTGACACTTAATAAAAACCTTGCACGTTTTTGCCCAGTGTCCAAAACGTAAACATTTCAAACAGCAATTTTTTTTCTTTTACTTTATTTTTCTTTTCGTCAAGGGAGAGCGATCTGGCTGTTATGCAGGCATGTTTTTCCGCAAAATATACAGCTTAATTCTTTTGCAGCGAATAAGCCTGTAGCAGTGGGGACCCTGTTATCTCTCTTGTGGAATTTATTTTTAACATTTTCCCTGGGTGAATTAATTTCAAAACCCGACTTGGCTAATTGTATTCTTTCTTCACCTGCCACTTCCCTTTTTAAAAAATTCAGCAATAGTGACAAGTTCGATTTCTGTGTGGTTTCCTTATCATCTAACTCAGTAGAATCTTCCCTGTCCCCAACATTAAGTCTTTGAAACGTTCTAATAATATCTTCGGGTAAACAGGATTCTATCATTGGGTACAGCCACGCAGAGTTCTGATCAATGTTTACACCCATGCTTTCCAGCGATCTCAAGTGTCCTTCTATCTTGGTCACTAAATTACACAAATTTTTGCTATTTCCCCTAGTCTGTACATTAGCTGCAATTAATTTCAAAAATTCTCGAACATATACTTCGATTAAGATATCTTTATCCCCATAGCGTTCTTCAAAAGCCTTTACTGCCTTTAAATAATTTTCTGATGTTACGGGGTAACTTTCGAGTAATTCTCTGGCTCGAGTTCCTGGTTCTACGCACTGTAAAAGGTACTGAAATTTGTCAACGTTGTCTAATTCTTCATCTTCATGAATTTTCGTAAATTGGGCCCAAAAGGACAAATAATTTATCAATTTTGAATCAAATTTCTTGATAGCTAATTTTGGTAATTTATATCGCTTTGTTTTCAAGTTTGTTTCATTTTCTATTTTATTTTGGCCTGTGCAATTAAAATTTACATTTGAATTTAACTTTTCATTGATTAGTCTTTTAACTGTGATAAATTCCTCACAGTATGCTTCGCTTTCCTCCGCTTCTTTTACAATCAAAGCTTCATCGCATTTACTATCTTCCGACATAATGTCTAATATTTCATTATCAAATGCTTTTAATTCTGTCATTAAACCCTCTAATTTATTTAAATTATCTAAAAGTATACCCTTCTCAAGATCTTCTTTCTCTAGTTCAGTTTTTAAAATATTTAAAGTTTTAGTAAAGGAAGATCATAATGGAGTTCTTCGCCGTTTTATTTTTTCCATTTCTGATTTTTAAACAAAAACAGAACAGTTTTATGTTAATTAACCAATTATTCGTTATTTATGCCTTTTAATTTGAATGTAAAAACTTTCACTTTTCTATTTACCAAGAAGATTTTATTTTAAGAACAACTTGTAAAAAATTCTATTTTTGAGAGCCATTTTCTTTTCATAAAATGTAAACAAAAGAAAATAACCATTTATTATTTTTTATTTTACTCTTATAGCAATATTTATTTCCAACTGAATAGTAATTTTTATTTATTTATTAACTGTAAAAATTTACTGAATTAAAGAATCACAAAATGTCATCCAAGAACAAATTTAAAATCGAAGCTTTCATCATTTGCACACTGTTTTCATTCGCAAATTCTAAAATAAAACTTTATCTCATTATGATTGCGAAATAAAAAATAAAACAATAAGCATTCACTGCAAGCGAGATCAGCTAATATTTACCATGAAAAAATGCTTTTTTATTCTTTCTTTCATCAAATGATGCTTCCTTTTCAAGGTCAACTCAAAACTCAATTGCTTTCTTTATATTCTAGTTTTATTTATTTCAATCATAAAAAAACAACTATCTTATTTTGACCTTGATAAATTTACGTTTTAAATGTACAAATAATAGAACGAATAAAAAATCTTGTTTTATTTCAATCAATCAGTCACTTTTAATTTTATTTACTTTGAAAAAAGAATATTCTATATTCTAAATAATTTCAATCTTAGATATCTTTTGAAAAACATTTCACATAATAATAAAATAAATTTTAAACCATTTATTGTTTCAAATGAAAATAATTCTTTTCTTTTCAGTTAATATAAACAATATGAATATAAACTATATTTCCTGTATTTAATATAAACAATACTTCCAGTCTGCGAACGCCATAAAATATGTTATAAAACGCCATTCTTCTGAACGGCTTAAGCGAGTCTTCTAGACCAGCGGTTCCCAACCCATGGGCCGCGGCCCACATGTGGGCCGCAGGCAGTGTGGTACTGGGCCGTAGAATATTGAGGTCAAATACCAGTTTTTTGGGACGATTCACTAGTGAGATGTGGTGTCACTCAAAAGCTCTCCGTGGCCCGTAGTAATCAATAAGGAGAACAGTGTTGCCAGATTGGGGACTTTCTTTTATTCAGTATCTACCACTAAATATTAATTGCGACGGTTGCCTAATTACTTCGGAGATTAATCATCCATTATGTATATCGAATATCACTTCTCAAACTTATTGGTGACTACTAAATAAAAAAATTCCCCAATCTGGCAACACTGAAGGAGAACGCGCTGGCTGTTGTTCAGGGATTTCATTCGTTAGTCGTCAAGGTTAACGCTCTCCTCGCTCCTCTTTCTTCACCCTTCCTACCCACCGGGAACAGCACTTGTTTGACTCCTTTGTCAGTAGCTGTGATTTCTGTTGATCTGTGAGCTATTATTATTTCACGTCAATATGGATGCTTGGTTTCATACTGGATCTTGCCATAAGATGAAGCTATCATGTGATGAAAGGACTTACGCATCTGATTTTACCAGTAATGAGTTTGATAGTAAGTCGATGTCCAATCCAAGTTGTAGAAAAATAACAAGGAAAACTAAAATGTATTTTCGTAAATATAACCCTGATTTTTTTTAAGTGCGGGTTTGTGTTTTCTGGATCTGAGGAAGAGTGTGCGATATGTTTTGAAACGCTATCCAACGAATGCATGAAAATCTCAAAACTTCAAAGACATCTATCAACTAAACATCCTGAATGTGTAGGAAAGTCTTTGAATTTCTTTCAAACAAAGAAAAGGAATTTTTTTATGACTAAATCCATCATGGAAAAATCTTCAAAACAGAACAAACTAAGCACCAGAGTTTCTTATGAGCTATCTTTGTTAATTGCAAAGAAGGGTTCAGCTCACATCGTGGCAAACCGGGTATTCTACCCGCAGCAAAAATAATAAGTAATTCTTATTTTAATGAAAAATGTATAAAAAAAATGAAATTCGGTTATCAAATACAACCGTGAAAAGAAGAATAGATCGTTTTGAGTTGAATGGCAATACTGAAGAAGAAATGTTGTTTTAAAATCAACTGGGGAAGAGCTTTTCAAATCTATTGACAGTTTTATAAAAGAAAATGAAGTAGATTGGTCAAAGTGTGTAGGTTTGACAACTGATGGGGCACGTGCTATATCTAGAATTCATACTGGTTTAGTCGTCATAGTTAGAACAGTTGCTCCCTTCGTTCAATGGACACATTGTAGCATACATAGAGAGATTCTTGCAGTTAAAGGTATAGGCGAGTGTTTAAGAAAAATCTTGACGATGCACTAAAAATCGTGAACTTAAAGCAAGGTCTAAAGACTCCAGATTGTTTAGTGTTTTGTGTGATGAAATGGGCAGTGAACATAAACAGCTTCTACTTCACTGTGAAGTTCGGTGGCTATCAAGAAATAAAGTGTTGACAAGATTGTTCGAACTCCGCGACGAACCTAAGGTTTTCCTTAAGAAAGGAGAAAGGAAATTGTGATGGAAAACTTGCAAGCTCCTACTTAGACTGTTTGACCGATGAAAACTGGTTGAAAAGGTTGGCATATCTGGCGGATATTTTCGGTTCCCTTAAAATCCTTAACTCTGCAGGGCAAGAACGGTCATAAGTTTTTTTGCAAGATAAATATAAATTTAAGAATTCAGTAGCGTTATAAAATTTAGCGTTTAATAGATACATGATAATATCAACACCACAAAAATAAAACTGATTGTAACACAATTCAAAAGCTAGCACAGAAATTTTACGATTATATTTTCGTCATACATATATAGGTTTCTATTTGCCATTATATAATTTACTTGTATACTAAGAGTTAGTGGGCCTCAAAGTCTTTTTTACAAAATTTGTGGTCCGCACAACTAAAAAGGTTGGGAACCGCTGTTCTAGACTCTTTGAAATATAAAGATTGCAGGCTATTTCATTTAATTAAAATAATTATTTAATATTTTCAAAGCATTTTAATTTCAAAGTAATAATCTTCAAACTGATATTTTAATATTCTTCTTACCTGTAAAATTCTTCGACGTCAAAAAATGAAGACGAATAATATGCAAGTTTCTCTACAAAACAACAGCTTCTTCTTTGAGACGATAAAATATATACAGTTTATTAAATAAAATATTTACATAACGAAAAAACACTATTTACAAAAAGGTATTCCTTTCGTGCACATCGAACATCCATTTCATTCTATTTTGAGCAATACTATTTCTAAAATTATACTTTGAGAAAAATGGATTTATAATAAAACTAATCTAATCTATCAGCTACTTTTTCTATTTCTTTAACTGTAGCTCTATGAATAATAAAATTAGGCCAAAAAGGCCCCGAGAGCATTCTATTTCATTGCGTTGCTCTCTTCACTAAAGACAAACTAAAACCAATCTAATCTAGGAGCTACTTTTTCTATTTCTTCAACGGTAGCTCCATGAATAATAAAATCAGGCCAAAAAGGCTCTACCAATTGAGCTATCCAGGCCGACATCCCGGTCAGCATTACTCACTCAGACAACCTTTTAGGCAGAAACAATCTGGTCTATCATTTAGATAGCTCAACAGAAATAAACCGCAGGAAATGGAAAACACCATTAAACAATGGGAGAATGAAATAAAATTTTTTAATAAAATCACACAATCAACTGTGGAAGAAAATCATATTTATTGAAATTTTTATTTTTCCGACTGAGTGAAAATAATGCCTGGGCCGGGACTCGAACCCCGGATCTTTGACTTACAAAAATTTAAATAAATATGATTTTCTTCCACAGTTGATTGTGTGATTTTATTAAAAAATTGTATTTCATTCTCCCATTGTTTAATGGTGTTTTCCATTTCCTGCGGCTTATTTCTGTTGAGCTATCTAAATGATAGACCAGATTGTTTCTGCCTAAAAGGTTGTCTGAGTGAGTAATGCTGACCGGGATGTCGGCCTGGATAGCTCAATTGGTAGAGCCTTGACCTTGTAAGTCAAAGATCCGGGGTTCGAGTCCCGGTCCAGGCATTATTTTCACTCAGTCGGAAAAATAAAAATTTCAATAAATATATCTTTATAGTATTCAAATGCAGGGTAAGATAAAATGCGTGAGTGACACACCAGACTACTTTAACGACTGCAGAAATGAAAAAGTAAAATTCTGCAGTATTTATTCTATTTATTATTTTACCACTCATTTTAATAGACGAAATTTTTTGAACACCTCTTAGGCAGATATTTAAACCTTATTATACAGGTAAATCTTTTGTATTTAAACTTTTTCAAGACACTGTTAATTTATTGGAGCACTTCAATTGATAACATTCTGTAAAAACACTTACTGTGGGTATCTTTACATTTAATTTTTAAATTGAATACGCTTTCCACTGTAATTTAATTTATATGGGAGAAAAAAGAAATGCAATACAGTTTGAAAAGTACTTTCGAAAGCTTATAATCTACCAATTATATGTAAATGACTTTCTTACCACATTCTAGAAAAAATATGCTTTAGAGCGTGTACAAAATATATGTCATTTTCTAAACGTTACGTGCAGTCTAAAGAAGATGTTAAAATGTATAATCGAAAAATTCTGCCAGGAGACCTTAATGTATTTGATTTTTTTTCTTTTTGTACGTTCTTGCGTACGGACCATTTGCTCGATTTGAATAACATGTTTCATGCGATATAACTATAAGATATGAATGATAGATTTCAACTTCCTGATAATACCTGTTTCTGATTTATGCTTATAACAAACAAACACATAGATAGATACATATTTCTATACCTAAAATCTAATTTTCCGTAATCAGAGTTACTTCAAAATTTAAAACATCAAAATCCCTACCTTATTCTGGGCAGGTGAGGGGGGCGATAGGGTAGAAGACAAAACACATTTGCAATTATTAGTCGGCTAAAAACTAATTCATGGTTAAGAAATTTCATGTATAAAGACTAAGCTTGAGTTGAATATATATATATATATATATATATATATATATCGGCGATAATCGAATAACTTTTATATTAAATAAGATAAAGGAAGGTTTTTTTTTTTTTTTTTTTTTTTTTTATGGGAAGGATTTTGTAAAATTCAGATTTTCCTACAAAAATGGCTTAAAGATATTATGAAAAAGAACGGTTATGCATCTTATGGAGAATACTTCCAAAAACTCAGTTTTTTGTTTGTTTGTTTTTAGTTCAGGGGAGGGGGGAGGTGGAATTCGCGAGAGTTTAAAAAAATAAAGCCTAATAATTCTATTTACAAATTTCTTGTCAGTCTGTTACTGTTTTATTTTCATATCAAACCAAAAAAAAAAAAAAAAAAACTTATTAAACCGAAAATTCATTTTGTAATATTAAAACAAGTCCATTAAAATTCATGTTGTTGTTTTGAATAAAAAATTATTTGAAAGTTTATATTTTATAAAAATTAATTACATGAAATTTTGTGATGTATATAAAAAGAGAAAAAACTGTCATACAACTATGAGCACATTTTGTATTACATAATACATTAAGCCTTTATGTTAAGTACTTTATTGACAATACTTTATTATACTTTATATATTTAATTGACAATACTTAAAAGTTCTTTGTATGTTACATACGTATAACATTTTGACTGACTTACATTTCTATTATTAATACATAAAAATATATATAAGCCAAAAATAGCCTTTTTTTTATCGGTGTATTATTAATCACAACCGTTATTTTTAAAAGCTCTTGAAGAAGCCATTTCAAATAAATAATTCATTTTACAAATTTGCTAACTTTATATAAACTGAGAAATTTGCTGAAGAGGCGTTATAGAGTCAGTAAAAAAATAAACATTTGAATTTTGACTGTGAATACTTCCAAACTCTGCTCAGAAATTTTTGTCGAGCTGCTAGTTTTTTGATAAGTTATCAAGGATAGTCTACCGAATTGACATATAAATTGAATTTCTCTACCGCTTTTCCTTCAAGTTTAAAAGAAAAGTTGGCGGTTATTCTTTATAAGCAGACAGGCGTATCAGAAGAAAAAATAAGCAAGGCAACCTTGTCATGTTGTAAAGTTATACATAGATCAAGGAAATTGAAGATCCAAAGTCACTTTGAAATTTTGCACATATTTCATATTTTCTACTCTTTTTTTATACTTTTTATGCATAAAATAGTAAATTATACTAGTTCTTAAAAATAATTTGCATTTTATTGTATAGATATCATTTTCTGTACAATGTAAAAATAAACGCTAGATTATAATATTTTTAACCCGGGTAGCTTAAAGTATTTTCAAACTAGACATAAAGAAACATTAATAAAACTAGGTCTAATAAATATATTTACTTAATCTTCATTTTTGAGCTTAAAAAATTTGTAATTCTGAGTGTGAATAAATAGATTCAGGAGTGATAATACCCAACAAGTCAAATACTGTTTACAAGTGTGGGCATAGAATTGATAATTTACAGGGTTACACAAAATAATTCCGATATGTTATTTAATCATTTTGTATGAAATTTCGTACAAGTATTGAAGAATTACAGGGAATTTGTACAAAGCTCACTGTTAAAAATTTCAACAGAAAACTCTGTGTAATCTTGTATCTTAAGTCTTACGTAATTTTACAGAGAAAAATAAACGGAGATAAACTTATTTTATACATTCATTTTAATAACTAATATTAATTTAATTAATTATTGGTGAGAATATATTTCAGACTTGGAAGGCTTTTTCTAAAGTAAAAAAAGTCATTTTTAATTTTAATTAAATAATTAAAAAATAAAATTACGTAAAAATACAGAATATAGATTGAGAACCTGGATTATTCACTTTTAA
This sequence comes from Salticus scenicus, assembly GCA_963930645.1. Classification (NCBI taxonomy): domain Eukaryota; kingdom Metazoa; phylum Arthropoda; class Arachnida; order Araneae; family Salticidae; genus Salticus; species Salticus scenicus. The sequence continues at coordinate 303,388,129 of OZ005652.1, forward strand.
CTAAGAATTACTGTAAATTTACAGAGACTCTGGATAAATATTTACATTAAATTTACAGAAATTTTTAACAGTGTATCAGTTATTATGAATACATACACATGCATATTCACAGGTAGTTATAGAAAGAGAGATATAGTGGGGGATTGAGAGAGCAGCAGCCCCCCTCAGAAACGTTTCTGTTTATGTAGGAAGTCAATCGAAATATATATATACATACATTATATAATAAGGAATATATAAAAATAATTTGTTGATTAATGTGTGATGAAAATAAGGCGTTGAGGCTCCTGATCTGAAAATCCACTAGTTGCCGAAACGTCAGTGGAGAAATCCATGTGAAGTCTCAAATCACATATCATCGCACGCACGGTGTGCTATCTTTTTTTTTTTTTTTTTTGCTCGAAAATGCTTGTTCGAGACGGGTGCACCGTCCCGAAAAGGTTTATTTGTAACAGGTGGTTACACAATAACTTCACATGTACAATAATATGTGCAATGATTGTGAGCAATGACAGATTTGGTCAGCAAACAAGAAACCATCCTAGCTGAAAAGGTAATGCACGAATTTTAAGTTAAACGTGTTAACTAGTAACTTAATGTTATTTTCTGGTTTTGTTCTTTTATCTAATTTTGTTCTTTTTTCTGTTTCTTTAGTATTTTTTTCTTTAAATAAATTTTTGTAGTCCTTTTTACATTTCATTTATTTTTCTGATTTTTTTTAATTATTGAATTGAAATATTCACTCCCAATGCAAAAATATTTGTTTACAATTACCTTACAACAAAGTCATTTAAGTGATTTATTATTATTTATAATGTAATTCTAGTTATAATTAAGCGCAGTCACTCCTACCCTATAAGGCGAGGTTGTGCAAAATAGTTCTCTTGGTTTTATTACTACTGTTGTTTTAAATTACAACAGAGCAACGAACTAGCAATGGAAATGCATAGAAGAAGGATCAATTCAAAGTTATGCACCAAAAGTTTAGCAAAAAATTAATATTTGGTTTTTTTATATCATTTTGTTGAAATGTGCGCAAACCTTCCTAGCTTTACTTTAAGATAAAAATAGATTTTAAGCTAAATAAATACATTTACGTTAGAGTTTTTATTATTTATTAATTTTTCTCTCTTTTACAACAATAGTATAGAATTTTAAAGTATGCATGATTAATGTAAATGTACCAGATGTAAATGTAAAGCACTTAGATCGATTTTTTTCTTCTAAACATTAGGAAACAGGCTCAAAAATTTTTATTTTCCGAAATGAAAACCACTGTTGCTAGATCGCACGATCTACCTCTGGTCAAGAGAAAGACAGAAAGTTCCTTTGGGTACTTTTTACATCAAATTATGGTGCAGTTTCTAAAAGAAAATCGCCAACACACTGTTTTATTTAATTTTATTAATGTAAATTACATAAAATAGACGACTGACCAAGAGCAGTAAATACGAGTATTATGTGTTAAAAACTGAAGTAAAATTGAATTTTACATGAAAACGTGACGTGATAGAAATTTTTCGTTGCATATTTTTTAAATCAGCATCAAAAAATGCATAAAATTTAGCTCTCAGTTCCCTTGATTTTTTTTTTTCACGGCAAGCCTGTGCTATTATCAAAATCACCTATGTCAAATAAAACTCATTCTTAATAATGGTTAATATAAAAAGTAAGCAGTTAAATACTTGTGGATATACAGATCAGGAGACTCCACGTCACATTTGCATTAAACATTACTAAGCAGTTCATATTTACTAATTAATATTATATATAATTAACTTGCTTCATAATGAAAGGTAGTGTTACTGACTATTGGGATAGAAGCATTCCCTCTTAGCATCTGCAACAAAGTTGAAAAGTGATTTTGACTTTATTTTGTTGGTCTGTCTGACTGTCTGCCTAGCTGCCCAACTTTCAGTACACACTGTAACTTCTATGCTTTAGGATCTTTCTGTCTCCACATGAATTTCCATTAATGTTTAAAAACTAATTGAAATTGGTGTTTGTAACTGAGATTCTACATTGTATGTCCGGCCTAGGACTCTCGTGTTGTCAGTCGACCTTAATCCGTAATCCTCAATCCCCAAACACCATTGCATGTTCTTTGTTGAAAGCGGTATAAATAGCATAACTGATTTATGTACAATTAAGATTTTTTATGTATGAGGTATTTTTTAAAGCATATTTTAGTACGTTTATATTTTACACTTAAAATAAATAAACAAAGAATCATTTTCTCTGTCAAATAACACAGATTTAGAAGTATACATTTGTTTACATTGCCCCATAAAGTTGCTCAGATACATTATGATAAGGTAAAGCTTGTAGAGTTTGCGCACAATTCAACAAAATGATTTTAAAATCCAAATATTAATTTCTTGCTAAAATATTGGTGCATAACTTTGAATTGAACCTTCTTCTATACATTTCCATTACTATTTTGTTGCTTTGTTGTAATTTAAAACAATTGTAGTAATAAAACCAAGAGAGCTATTTTGCGCAATCTCTCCTTACAGGGTAGGAGTGATTGCGCACATGGGTAGGAAAGATTGCGATTAATAATAACTACACTTATATTATCAATAATAATAATTCACTTAAATGACATTGTTTTAAGGTATTTGTAAACAAATATTTTCGCATTGGGAGTGAATATTTCAATTCAATAATTTAAAATTCAAAAAATAAAAGAAATTTAAAAAGAACTACAAAAATTTATTTAAAGAAAAAATATTAAAGAAACAGAAAAAAAAAAGCAAGATAACGAAGAAGACCATAAAATAATATTAAGTTACTAGTTAACTTAAAATTAGTACACTAACTTTTCAGCTAGGATGATTTCTTGTTTGCTGGCCGAATCTCTCGTTATCCACAATCATTGCATTTATTATTGTACATGTGAAGTTATTGTGCAACCACGTTCCACAAGTTAACCTATTCGAGACGGTGTATCCGTCTCGAACAGACATTTTCGAGCAAAAAAAAAAGTTAGCACACCGTGCGTGCAATGATACGTGGCTAGTCCCGTCCATTTTTAAGCACAGAATAAGCCACCAATTTACTATTTATTAAAGTTTTTTTCCTCAAAATCTTCCACCAAAAAATCCATTACGTTTTACAATATTTTACGCTTTAACATCCTTTACGTTCATTTTATTTGTTTTATTTTATTGAAATTTAGACGATTACATTCCTTAAATGAAGGGTCGTACTCTTCGCCTTTTTTTCAGGACACTCTCACAGATAAGAAATTTTCACCTTTTCAGGCACCACTAATTTCCTGTACAATTATTTTGGATATATTTATAGTAATATAGTACGATTATACAGGGTAGAGACTATAGTATAAATATAGTAATAGCAATATATTTGAAATTATTTTATTTCTGAGAGTGTCCTGAAAAAAGGGCGGAGAGTACGACTCCTGCCTCAAAAAGAAGTTAGAGTAAACTGATATTTTTTGCTTGAATTTAATCTCTTCTATTTAAGCAGCCGACAGCTGCACTGAAAACTGAAAACTTGAGCACCATACTTGAAAATATTGCAAAACTAATTAGATATACAATAACATTTAAATCCTTTGCGATAAATGTTTACATAGGCTAACAGCATTCTAGAGGTAAATCCCATTAGAGGTGGGTCTTTAGTGGATTGTGCCACTCCTGAATAACGTTCAATTCTGTGGATAGTCTTCATAAAGGTGATGTGCCGTCTCGAATGATTTGAATTAGTCCAGTCACTTGTAGAAGTTAGATTTTGGTACAGTCCCAGGCATTGAACAAACTCATTATCATTGCCTTGTTATCACTTATAAGCTGCAAAATCCCTGTTAGTATAGAATTTTTGAATGTGCAATCTCTCCTAAACAGCAAAATCGCAAACTCTCCCATTTTGTTTGGAGAGATTACGCAGTGTTTTATTAAATAATTATTCACCTTTAGAGGAAATCGTGGTGTTTATACCGTTAGTCTAGGTCAGTAGGTTATGATAAATTGTTTAATTAAAAAATATTTTGTACTACTACCATTGTACTGAAATTTTTAGAAAAGGTTATGAAAACTCAAGCTTTTATTTTTGTGAACATGACAAAATAACCACGTTTTATCTTAAACTCTTAAAGCAATAAACATGCAAATTCATGTCGGCACTTCACTATTGATGTTAAGCAACCACCTAAAATTTAAACTCGTCCACTCTACTCTTTCCTTCCGATCCCCTATGCGCGCAATCTCTCCTAGCTTTACCTTATATGAATGGAAACTGGCCAATGTAAATCTTTAGTTATAATAGTAATTGTTTCAGTATACCATATAGTGCATATACCAATTTAGATGTTCAGGGCTGCACAAAATTAGACTTTTTAATGCTCTGCCATTAGAAATAAATTTATAAACATTTTTTTTTTTTTTTTTTTAATCTGAGATTCATTCCTCCAAGTTAAAAACAAAATATACTTTTTTTTTCAGCGTTCCTGATTCTATGCATTGGAAAGGTTACAGGCAACGAAATATTAATTTATTATATGGTTTTGCATTGAAATAATTGTATAGACATACATATATTTTTTTAGAGTTTAATGTATTTAAAAGTGATGTCATGGTGGTATAATACATCGAGAGTGAAAGGGTGTAATGTAGGTAAGGTTAAAAAGCATAAATAATCTAAACAGGATTTGTGTTTTCTTTTTTATTCTGAAAAGATATTAATAAATTTGTGATCTCTGCAAAGTCATTCAGACTACATCCTTTGAAGGAACGTCTAATTTTAATTATTTCATTTGGCCTTGAATCCTTTTTTTTTTTTTTTTTTTTTTTTTTCCCCACACAGAATTATATGTCAAATTAAACTATTCCTTAACATAGATTTTCATTATTTTTAAAACAGATTTAATATTATTATCTTACCTTAATGATCTTATAACCATACTTTCCTAAACTAGATGTCTTCCACATGGCTCGGAAACTTGGCAATAGTTCAAGCGGTAGACAGCGCCACCTGGTACAGATTAAGCAACCTTTTTCTTTAACTGTCACCAACAGTTTTATAAAGTGATATATGATATATATAATCGACGTTTCTTCCTTTCTATTCACCTTTTATGTATATGAAATCCCACTTTTAAAAAATTTTAGTAAATCTGTCTACCGCTTGAATTGTTGCCAAGTTTTCGAGCTATGTGGAAGGCATAGTTTTGGAGGCTATGTTATAACTTAATGGGGAATCTATCTTCCTACTATTAAAATGCAGGGTAACGGAAAGTCGTATGAGTGACACAGCAGACTATTTCTTTAAAATTTGACAAGTTTTCAAAAAAGTAAAGAAAATCTTTAATAAATAAACACCGATTGAATTTACATTATTAAAAAAAAAAAAATACGGAAGTTATTTTTATTAGTGTATTTAAATTTTGAAATACACATTACATCAGTTTTATTTGGCGTCATATTATAAATAAATGGATGATATGAATACATTATTTTTATATACCTTATTTCCATAATCATATAAGAAGAATTATAAAAATATTATATAAAGAATTTTAAGTAATATTTCCAGAACTGTTCAAATTCAAATGAGATACACGTTGTTTATATTCATAATAAGACAAATATAAATATTAGAGCAATTCACATTTGTTTATTTCTTTTATAAACGTGTAAAAGTAAATTCTAATTATCTGTTAAGATGACTTCTGACTTGTATGTTTTCAAATGAATGTAGAAAATCAATCCTTTATTATTTATTCATTAATTTAAATGTACGAAATGTGGAATGTTTACATTTTTTCAAATGTTGTTAAAACTTCATATAGCAAATATGATTTATTTTAAATGAATGCAATGAATTATGCTATTCGAATACATTTTCCTTAGCATTAGATTAATTTAATCTTACATTTGTATGCTGATTTGAATAAATTACTCCATGCATCAGAAAACATAAATTTTTCATGTGCTTACTTTAAAACTTTTAATCATCTAAGATGTAAAGGTGTGTTTGTGTTTATTAAACCTATAAAAATAATTTAATTTATTCCATCGAACATATGTTAATGGAATTGAAAATGAAAATATCACTTAAAATTATCTTTGCTATTTGCTATCGTATCACACATTTGCTGAAACGTTAGTTGAAGTTTTGTTTAGAAAAATCGATCGGTGATATGATATGGATTTTTAAAGGAAACTAGTTCAAGTTTGTCTGTCATATTCATACTTTTAGGATTCGAAAATTACTTGATTGTTTTACATACAAAAGTGAGTACAATATAAGTGGCCCAACGTATTGCTAAAACAACGTCCGTATACAGCAGCGCCACCTGCTGGCAATCTTTCCGCAATCTTTCCTTATAGGGTAGGAGTGATTGCGCACATGCGTAGGACAGATTGCGCTCAATTATAACTACAATTATATTGTTAATAATAATAATTGCTCTCAAATGACATTGTTGTAAGGTATTTGTTAACAAATATTTTTGTATTGGGAATGGATATCCCAATTCAATAATTAAAAAATCAGAACAAAAAATAAAATTTAAAAAGAATTACAAAACTTTATTTAAAGAAAAAATATTAAAGAAACAGAAAATGTGCAAGACCAGATAAAAATTGCAAAATAACATTAAGTTACTAGATAACACGTTTAACTTGAAATCATAGCTGCCAAAATTTTAATATATTACGGAGTATTTTTAGCCCTGCCCTTATTTTTCATCACTTTATTTATAGAAAATTTTTGTCCAAAATATAATTTCGATAAAATAAGAAAAAAATATTCTTAAAAAATAAATTTTTTGAAATAAAGTCGAGGCTAAAAATACTGCGAAATAAATTAAAATACCGACAGCTATGCTTAAAATTAGTGCATTTCCTTTTCAGCTTAAATGGTTTTATGTTTGCTAACCTAATCTCTCGTTATCCACAAATCGTTGTCTTATATTGAGAAATTTGCCAGTTATTATGTTATGATATTTTTACCTTTTGCATTGTACTTTTTACTTTTCACAACATTATTTTTTTGAATTTAATCTTTTTATCTTTTACATATATAAATTTTCCTAATCCTACTAAATTACTTTAATTGTTTTAATGGCCTTTTCTCTTTACTTTTCTTAAAGTTGATGCTTTCCTTAAACAAAAACTATTTACTCTTTATGAAATAGATATACCATCAAATTTTGTTTACACTAGTAAATTGAACTCTGCCTGGATATATTTGTTTTTCTCTTTTTGTTATCTATACAAATAATTCTAATTTCAAATAAAAATTTATCAAATTATTAACTCTAAAATTCAATAGATTACAACCTTTTTTTTGTATATAAGAGATAGCAAAATCAAATAAAGAAACACAAAAAAAAAACTCGAGTATAAATTTAATTCTAACTTATTATTTTTACAAGTAATTTAATATATCTATGTTATCTGATGTAATGCCAAAAGGTTACGGTAAAGGGTTTTTCTACAAAATTATCAAACAATCTTAATTCATACAGATCTATATCCAAGCAAGTTCATATCCCTACCTTTTACTAAAGAAAGCATCAGCATTTATTATACTTTTGTACGTATAGTGAAATAAAGAAAATTACGAACTCTTTACTCCTCAGATTGAATATTCAAAACAAATTCAAAGAATAATTTTCTTTAATCATAACTAAAATAAAACCGCGTTGTGTAATTTCAATTTTAACCCAGGTAAAAAAAAAAACACCAGTGATAGCAATGTCCAATTGTTACCTATCTTGAAAGACACTGAACAGGTATGAATTAATTAATTTCTTTAATCTATTTAAGTATTTGGAATATTATTAATAAATATATATATATATCTCCTATATATGATCTAGACCTCCTTGTTTTCAGTTCTAATTCAAGTCATTCAATTATCAAAAGGAATCGGGCAGTACTTAAATTAAATAAAAAGAAAAAGAAAAAATGTAAAAATGACTTTATTTCTTCATACATCTGGACCTAAAAAGGAAACTGTTAGCTCAATCCTCCTCTGGAATTGCAAGCAACAAAAATTTACTTTTCGTGTATTATAACCACCTACTATCATAGTCTAAATAATACACATAACTCTTTTCTTTCTTTTTTTTTTTTTTACATTACTATTAGCAGTCAGAACACAATTCCAAATCAGAGGACTGAACCAACTCACTGCCCATGATTCCTGACCATTTTTGTGTTTAAAACTCACATAAATTTTACTTGCTAACTCGGTTATTTAATCTTGTTAGGTACTCATTACGAATTACCCTTAATATATTAAAGTTTTACTATAGACTAATTAAAGCATCTATAACCTGCTCAATAACTAAATGAATACCCATCCGTTTAATTATTCATAAAACATACTCCTAAATAATCAGGGGACACTGCTATCGCTGTTATGAATAAAAACAAATATTTATAATATAATAGTTCTACCTTAAAATTTACTTTAAATAATTATAGGATCTCATTATATTCATAAATAAAATAATACAGAAAAATAATCATATCAATAAAATTTATTACGCTTTTCAAAGAAATACACTCTTATTTAATGACAAATAATACCAGCAAGAGAAGTTAATCTTTAGAAACATTTTATTACATATTTTTCATAAAATAATTTTTTTATTTTATATATATATATACGTAAACACCTTTTAATCAATCAAATATCCCTGGATATGCACATAATCAGTTATATTATTATTTCAGACACAAAATATATATATATAAATATAATTCTAATAAATATTTCAAAACTTACACTTATGGAAGGTTAAAGATTCCTCCAGACGTGGTGACACTGTCCGCCGCAGGGGCTTGGTTAGGGCCGTCAAAAAAAACTAATTCAGAGGCGGATCTTCTCGCCGTAGGGCCGTCAAAAACTAATTCATAAGCGGATCCTCTGGCCGATTATTTTTTCTATGTGCATCCAAGGATGACTAGGACCAGTCCATGGCTTTTCAGCGGTTTTTTTGAAACAACCGACTCGCAGACTCTTAACGTCTAGCATTTGTGATCGAGGCCGTTGTCTATAAAGTTATTCCGTGCCTCCCAGGTCTCCCCTCCAAAAGACGATCGGAGCTTCGTAGACCTGGGTGCTAGGCACTAACTAGGCCTCTTAAATATAATAAGTCTAATCTTGATGGTGCAAAGCTTGCCTTATTTTTAGTACCCAGCATGGTTTAATTCTCTGGACTTATACCGAATTCAAACTGCAACATAGGAGCATCCGTGCAGTGGACCTATTATAGCTGCGGGTCTGAGAAACGGAGTAGTGTCTTTAGCGGCGTAGCATCGAGAGAGCTCCACGGCTACGAAGAGTTCTAGGCCTAATATAGGACCTTCGGGAGGAGTACGAAGGGGCGACCATGCTGCTCGAACCCTCAAAACCTTCTGCTTATTCTGGGGAGCCCGCGAGCTCCCCTTCCTTTTAAGAGCTGCCTATTCACATGTCTTGGTACATCGCAGTCCTAACGTCGAATAATTAATTTTTTTTTTCAAAAAAGCGAAGAGCATTCCAGCTAGTGTTGCCAGCCGGGATTTCTAAATTATTCACTACCCAATGAAAATCCATTCCCTCAAAACAACCACACCTAGTCGTGATTCCCCCACGCGGTGATAGGACACTTCGCCTCAAGGAGGGACATTTCTCACCCCTATGTAATGAAGTAAAAAAAAATAAAAATTTCCCGCCCGATGCCCTGTTGTGAAACAAAAACATCTGGGATTTTTTTTTTTTCAACTCACAAAATTCCAGAATTAAACTCTGAACTCTCCTGACACTATTCGCGAATTTATGTAATCCCAAGATCCCCTTAAATTCTCAAATTACGTACCACTTCCACCATTTTTACTAGCAAGATAGCATTTTTGAGTTTCCAAAAACAAGAATTTCTGCGAACGAGGTACAAACCCCACACGAACAAATTCCCTACAGCTCCCTAGCGCTTGGTTTTCCCAGAAAATGGAAATTTCTGCGACACTGTTGTCAACACCATCTGTGGGCAAAATACTCTCCCTTTCCCTTGAAGTAAAAACAAGAACAAAAAAAAATATAACAGTCATTTCATTCCCACCGCCTATCTTGTTTTCGTAAATAAGCTAAGAAAATTCTTAAGTGCAACTACACCCAATTTTTGAATAAAAAAAAAAACGAAGAATATATATAAAAGTTTTTTAAATAAAATTAAACCATTCGTGTAACGTTTAAAAAATTATAGAAACATATAGTTTTTGCAGAATTGGTAAATTAAAAAAAATTTAGTTTAAAAAATTATAGAAACATATAGTTTTTGCCGAATTGGTAAATTTAAAAAAAATTTAGTTTCCTGACATTTAGAAATTATAAAAAGGTATAGTTTTGTATATTTGATAAATTAAAAAAATTCACTCTCATGTACTAAGGGTTTAAAAAATATATAGTTTTGTAAAAGTATACAAGTTTTTAATGAAACAGTTCTGGTAAAATTTAAAATATTAAGATTTAAAAAAAAATATTGTTTCTGTTGAAATTCAAAATTCACCATAACATATTTCACCCTCCCTTTTATGCAAAAAAAAAATAAAATTTATTTATTTTTTTTTTTTTTTTTTTTTTTTTTTGAAGAAAAAAGGGAATGTTAAAGTGTCCCAGGCGAACGTATAAATCAAACAACGATCCATAAATTTCCCAGAACCACCAAACACACACCTTACCAGAAATCCCAAATCAGGCCTTTTATCTGAGATTTCTGTCCTACTCCAAAAAAACTAAGTTCCCGAAATTAAAATTGTACCAATTAAACTAAGTTCTTTTAATTAATACCTTGCTCAAATAATATTAAAATTAGTCTTTGTGTAATACATATAAGGTAATAATGTAATCGGTGTGTATAAGGAATGAAAAACCGCAAACGGGAGTCCTTGTTACCAAAACCGTAGCTAATGTAAACAAACTCGTTGCTACGAGCCGGACTGTTTACAATCAACAGCTGACCTCTTCCCTCTTTGCGCTTAACAGCAGACGATATTTTTCTACCTCTTCCGTCGCTCCACCTTATCAATAAATCCATTCGCGAAGAACCGTAAGAGTTTTTTTTTTTTTTCTTCTCCGACTGAAGCTAACGGGAGTTTCTTTTTCGACTGAAACTAACTGCAGTCAACCACTCAATCTGAAGAACCGCTATTTTCTCTCTCCTGATGGGGAGTTCTCCAACCAACCAACCTTACCGACGCGTTGATGTAAATATTTACGACAAAGCTAATTTACTTGCTATACTTCAAAAGGGACTTGACATTTTTGGGATTGAAATTACCCTAGGCAATAAGGTTTTGTAATCTATCGGACAGGGCCACACGTCCGGAAGAATCCTTTACACACTACATTTTACATAGAAATAAAATAATAATTGATTACATAGACATTGTTACACAGAAGATAATATATATAAATAATAAATATAAATACCGAGTTGTGATGATACATCGATTTTTGTCTGACCACCGGTGGTCAATGGTAAATAAAGTAAAACAAAAAAAAAAACATATATATAGAAAATAATGAAGTGTGAACACAAAAGGTATGTATATACAAAAATAAATATGCAAAATGACCAAGTGTTTTTTCTACCCATTGTGCATAATTAAACACAAAATCTTCTTAAATTATCATGTACGGTTGAATAACCTCTCCTTGTAATGGGATTACATCCAGAAAACCAATATAACAAGGAAAGTCCATTGTATATATGATAAAAAACAGTTAGAGGCAAGAATTTTTTTCTCTCGTTCTCTCTATCTCACTCTAACTGAGTGTGGACAAGTCAATATGTCCATTTTAACATTTTATAGCACTTAACATTTATAATCATGTAGTTTCTGCATTATACTGCAGTGTAATGAAAAAAAAAAATTTTTATTTTCACCGCCTCTTTTCTCTTTTTTTTTTTTTTTTTTTTTTTTTTTGAAATTCACATAGTATAAACAATGGCTCAAACATGACAGGTTTGCATAAAAAAATGCTTACATTTTTCCTAAGAAACTCCATCGAACACTGCTAAGTTTTTTCACTTCGCATCCAAAGAATACAATAAAAAGTATCATAATTTTGCCTTAACTTAGCTTTTAGCCATCCTGACAAAACCAAAACAAATAAAATAAAAAGTTTTTCTTACATTTTTTCAAGTATATAAATGCGAGAAAAGTAAAGATGACAGTTTCATTCAAAATTTCTGGCATTTAAAAAAAAATACAAATTTAATAATTGAGTGTTTACATATACTAACACATAACATATCAAAATAAAGGTTATCAAAAAAAAATTATTTACAAAATTTTTTTATATACCAAATTCACTTTCGCTTTCTAAGTGAGTATTGGTGTGTGGGGATTTTTGACGTAGTTTTTAAATTAACTCTAGACCTTTTCACTTTTGACTGGCCTGGCATATGCGAGAAATCTAGTTCGGCTTGACTGACAGTAGGAGAGACCGACCTTTCCCTAATCTCTTGGGAGGGTAAAGGATATAAGGGATTTGAACCCGGCACTTCCTCATTTTCCGCTTCACTAACTGTAGGCGAGAAATCTAAAGGGTCAAACACTAGAGAAGGTAGAGTATGGCTGGGAATCGAACCTGTCACCTGTTCATCCAGAGTCCTATGAGGGGAATTTAACTCGAAAACCGTATCAAACCCTGGCTGATCCTGAGAAGTGTGAATACTCTGCGAATCACTTTCTGGTGAACCAACACAATTTAAGAGAAATCGTTTTCTCCTCTTTTCTTTTCTCGCTAACCTATACTTTTCCCAAATATCCTCCACTACAGGGTGTAGGTCTCCATTAACTTGTACCTGTGGTGTTGTAATGTTTTCTGTCAGTTCATTCTCTATACTATCTAAGACAGGGAATATGGGTTTAATTTCCATTTTCGATAATCTGTCAACATGCACAATTTGAACATTGTTTGGATTTTTCACTTCCTGTATCTCAAAATTTACAAAACCTAGTTTTCTAATAACACGAAAAGGACCCGAGTTCTTCTTGTTAAATTTTTTACAAAGGCCTGGTTTAATTGCTGGAGTATACAGCATCACCAGATCTCCTACCTTTAAATGTTTATCAACAGCAAACTTTTTCCTATAACTTTCTTGCCTTTCAGCAGATTTTTCTAATAATTGTTTGGTTTGTAAGAATGTATGTTTTAGAGAGGGAATTAGTTGCTCACAGTATGTCGGGCAGTCGTTATAATTAATAGGCTCTTTTTGACAGAAAATATTATAAGGAAGTTGAATATCTCTGCCGTATGTAACAAAAAAGGGTGTTTCATTAATTGTGGAATGTATACCTGACCTCATAGCTAAAAGTACAAATTTTAATTTATCATCCCAGTCATTGTGATTATTATTTACTAAGTGGGCGAGTGCATTATTCATAGTTGCATGCTGTCTCTCAACTTGTGCGTTACTTTGTGGGTGGTAACTGGAAGTGTGTCTGTGATTAATTTGCAATTTACTGTATACCTGTGATATTGCTTCGCTCATGTAATTTTTACCTTTATCAGTAATTATTTTTGTGGGTGCCCCATGTCTTGAGATAAAGTCGGCCAAGGTTTCTGCCAACGTATCAGAGGTGATGTTTTGTACTGCATAGGCTTCTGGCCATTTACTAAAACTGTCAACATAACATACAATATATTTATTTCCCTTTTTAGTAATGGGATAAGGACCACAGATATCAGAGTGTATGGTATCAAACGGTTTATTTGGAATTTCTAATCTCTGGAGCTCTGCTAATTTTTTAGGTTTGTGTGCCCTAAACTCTAAGCAAGATTGACAGGAAGCCACTAGCCTTTTAATGTCTGAATACATCCCTTTCCAGAAATAATTATTTTTTATCCTAAAAAATGTTTTGTAAAAACCAGCATGGCGTGCTACTGGAGATTCGTGTGTCATTTGAAAAACCTTTGGCACAAGCGCTTTAGGCAAAACAATTCTTTCTCCTTTTTCCTTTTTGTGAATTGGGTTAATTTTTTCGCACACAATAACTTCATTATTTACTGAAAATGTATAATTTTTAGGCGCAATAGGTAAGCCTTTACACAATCTAGCACTAACATATTTACAAAAATTATCGTGACTTTGAGCGCGCCTGATTTCCTCTAAAAACTCTACATTACTTAAGGTGTGAATTTCTTGATTGACATTTTCCAGTACATTACAGTCTATGGTAGGATTATCCTCAACTTGTAAATCATGATCTATAAACCTTGACAAGAAGTCCGCTACGGAGTTACATTTTCCCTTTATATACTTGGCGACAAATTCAAATTCGCTTAAAGCACATAACCATCTAGCAATTCGAGAGGTGGGGTCCCTAAGTTTCAATGCATAAGTAAGAGCTGCGTGGTCTGTGTAAATAATGAATTTTCGATGGAAAATGTAACATTTGAAATACTGAGTTGCCCAAACCAGAGCCAAGAGTTCTCTCTCAGTAGCCGAATATTTTCTCTCAACCTCTTTTAATTTTCTACTAGCAAATGCTACAGGGTGTGGAAAACCTGAGTTGTCATACTGACATAAAACCGCCCCCATGGCCTCTGCTGAACTGTCTGTATACAAAATAAAATCTTTTTTCATGTCGGGAAGTAACAAAGAAGGAATTTTAGCAATTTCATTTTTCATATCTAAAAATTCTCGTTCAGCTTTGTCTGTCCATTGAAATTTTGTCTTTTCTTTTGTCAAATTAGTTAAGTTTATTGTCCTTTTCGAATAATCACTTATATGCCTTCTGTAAAATCCCACAGATCCCAGAAAAGATCTAACTTGTTTTCTGTTTACTGGACGCTTAATTTTACTGATCACCTCAACATTTTTGTCTGCAGGAAAAATTTCACCATCTTTAATGTTAAAACCAAGAAATGTTATTTGAGATTTAAAAAAATGACATTTAGAGGGCTTTAAACGTAAATTATGGGTTCTTAACCTATCAAAAACTAAATTTAATTTTTCAAAATGGGATTTTATGTCTTTAGAAGCTATGCAGATGTCATCTATATAAATTAGAATGTTTAGATGTTGTAAGTCACTTAGAATAAAATTCATTAATCTTTGGAAAGCTGCGGGGGAGGATTTTAAACCGAATGGACTTCTGGTCCATTGCAATAGCTTATCGTGCGTCACAATTGCTGTAATATGCTGCTGGTTTTCAGGTATCTTTTGCTGAAAAAATCCACTAGTAAGGTCTAAAGTGGAAAAATATTTGGCGCCTGCCAAAGAGTCTATAGTTTCAGAGATATTAGGGATAGGGTAATTGTCACTAACTATTTTATTATTTAATTTTCTGAAATCACATGCTAGCCTAAATGAACCGTCCGCCTTCTTAACTAAAATAATGGGGGATGCATATGGAGAATTAGATGGCACAAGAATTTTTGCTTCGATGAGAGTATTTATTTGTTTATTCATCTCCTCTCTTAAGTTGTAGGGAACTCTATAGGGAGAACTCCTAACAGGGGTGTCATCACTTAAATTTATGTTGTGCATAACAGTGTCACACCCTGGTAAATCAAGTACTGAGGCAGCAAAAACATCAGAGTTCTTTTGTAAAAATTTCTGTACCTCCTCTTTTAAATTTTCATCTAAGTGATCTAATTTAAACTCTGTGTCCCATTGCAAATTTATATTTTCCAATGCTCCAATTTCTGTCACTTCCCCAAAGTTTACTTGGGGCTTTGGCTCTTCCTCCCTAATTTCCTCTAAGTATCCAAGTTGACAATTTTTATTTAAATGAAAAGGCTGTTCTGTTAAATTTAAAACCTTTACATACAACTTATCCGGGTTATTTAAGCAAACTGTATGACTAATGACAATGGAATCAGAGATAAATTTATGAGGGTAAATAAACACATTTTTGGAATTAGAATTGTTCATGTTTCTTACTTTTACCGGTATTACTGATTCTGAGAGAGAAGGAATAATTTTTTTTGTTTTTGCATATATGGGGATAGGGTTGAGCATTGCAGTGCCAAAATTAACAGACTGGTCTTGTTGAGACCCAAACAAAATTTCAAAATTATCTCCAGTAAGTGTTTTGTTTTTGAAATCTACTTTAACATTGTATTTATTAAGCCAAGGTATCCCTAAAATAACTTGAAAACTTGGAGATAGAGAACCTTCACATATAGCAAAAATGTCAGAAAATTCAGTTTTTCCTAATTTAAACTGTAGCTCTGCCTTATTTTTTAAAGAAACTTCACCGCCTAAAAGTGTTCTGAGACTTGTTGAACAAGTCTGTTTACCTATTCCCCTAAATTTTCTTACAACATTACTGGCTATCAAATTGCAGGAACACCCAGAATCAATTAACACATTATGAGGTTCACCTTTATAGAAAAATGTTAATATCGGCAGTTCATTTACAAAAGATTTGTTCCAACCTGAATAAAAATATTCAGTATTTTGAGGTATGTGTGTTGAAAGTGCAGGATCCCAAGCCGCTACCTCTCTAGGTGAGATCCTTTTTAGTTTAAAGGTTTGTTTTCATGGTGGGCACTATTTGGCAATCTTTCAGTGCCTACCTGAGCACCTCCCCTACCCTGGGAACGATATCCGCTTCTGAAAGTATAATTTTGAGAATTTTGGGCTGAGTTCCTACTCTGTTGAACATCTTTCTGTCTCTTTAAACATTCGCTCTTGTAGTGCCCGACTTTACCACAATAATAGCACACAATGTCCTTTTTAGATTTCGGAGATGGTCGCTCATCTCTCCTACTCTCGAGGCTTTGGACTTTTGAGGAGAGCTGCGAAACTTGTACTGATAAATCAGCAATAAGATTCGCTAGTGTCTGGTGGGGAGTTGCTGACCTATCCTGGGTCGCTACTTGGGCCGCGCAAGCCAACTCAGCCACATAGCCGCTTGAGCTAGATACTTGCTGGGGGCTAACCGAGAGAAAAGCTTCCTCTTCTGCAAGCGCAATGCGCTCAATCTCTTCAACCGTAGTAGGGGACCTAGCTATAACCCCCTTTCTAATCTCGGGCCTCAAGTTTTTTAATAAAAGAGCTAGCAACCATTCATTTTCAGTTTGCGCTAAATTTTCGCTGGGGATTTTTTGGGCTTCTAGAGCTCTCCTGGCTCTAACCTTAGCCTTGACTATGAAATCCGATACTGACATGTCGGGTGATTGTACAAAGGACCAAAAATTATGTATGCAACGATGCAAATCTTCCTTTGCTCCAAATCTATCTTTTAATAATTTTTCTAACTCCCCAAAATTTTTGACATGCATTTTGTGATCCCTGTACACGCTCTGTGCTGCTCCAGCTAACCGCTGAGTGACAGCGAAGAACAGCTCTTCCTGCTTCCAACCCAAAAAACCCGCGAACTCATGAAATTTCGAGAAGAATTCACTAACTGAGAATGTGGGGTCCCTTCCTGTAAAAACCGGAATTAAAGAAAGGTTATCTAAGAGGAGCGCTCTTCTTTGACTCTGCGCATTTTCCACCCCCACTGTCAGGTCTGCACTCGAATTCTGACTTTTAGCGACTAGTGAATCATTCTGAAGTCCACTACCTTCTAGGCCAGGCTCTACCGGAGTTCCTTTATGATTGTCACCTGTCATTTTTGTAATTAAACTGTTTAATCTAATTACCTTCAAGTTATCAAAACAAAAAAAATCTTTACCCCCCTTTTTTTTTTTTTAAATAACAAGTCTAGAAAATTTAAAAAATACACATATATATAAACATAGTTTAGTAAAAGTTTAGCATTTAGACAGTACACTGCATACAAATTATCAAATCGTGTTTTCTTTTCTTTTGTAAAATTTTAAATATAAATAGACTGGGAAAAATATTTTGTTATCATTAATTTTGGATCAAATTATATCTATCCATATAGGGGGCTAAGTAAATAAATAATAAAAGAAAATATATACCGAGAGAGAGAGAAAAAGAAAAATATATCCTTTCCTTGAGGGTAAAACTTTTTCAAGTGCAAGGAGAGGGCAATACCCAAATTTAGTATATTATTTTAATACATTCTACTGTTTTATATCACACTCAGTTTTGAGATATAAATATACTTCTATGCAAAAAAAAATTCATACAAGCACAAAACACAATAATAAAAATTTTTTTTATACATATGAAAACAATTTCAAAGAATAAAACAATGAAGGATGTTATTTTACCGCACGACGATTTATATATATTTCTTATACCCTGATATATTTAAATATATATTTTTCTCTTTTATATTCCCCTATTTGAAATTTTTTTTTTTTTTTTTTTTTTTTTTTATAAGGAGTCTAGAAAATTTTAAAAATTAAGTATAGTAATAAAGATAATTTTTGTATAAGTTTAGCATTTAAACCAGACAGTTTTTGAGTAAATAAAAATAAAAAAAAATATCAAAACTTTTTTTTTTTTTTTTTGGCTCTAAGGATAACTAAGCTATACTAGAATACACACTTCCTAGAAATAATAAAATCATTAATATCAAATTACAGTTAACCAATAAGGGAATACAAATCTTTTACAAAAGAAATAGCACACTCCAAATCAACACCATTAAGCATCAACAAAAAAGAATCTTTTCTATAAAAATATCAACCTAGCGCCAACAATATTCTAGTAACTAAATTTATTAATAACTCTTTCCGCAATAACGATCATGTGAGATCCTGGTCTCACGGCGCCATTTCTTATATTGTGAAATTTGCCAGTTATTATGTTATGATATTTTTACCTTTTGCATTGTACTTTTTACTTTTCACAACATTATTTTTTTGAATTTAATCTTTTTATCTTTTACATATATAAATTTTCCTAATCCTACTAAATTACTTTAATTGTTTTAATGGCCTTTTCTCTTTACTTTTCTTAAAGTTGATGCTTTCCTTAAACAAAAACTATTTACTCTTTATGAAATAGATATACCATCAAATTTTGTTTACACTAGTAAATTGAACTCTGCCTGGATATATTTGTTTTTCTCTTTTTGTTATCCATACAAATAATTCTAATTTCAAATAAAAATTTATCAAATTATTAACTCTAAAATTCAATAGATTACAACCTTTTTTTTGTATATAAGAGATAGCAAAATCAAATAAAGAAACACAAAAAAAAAACTCGAGTATAAATTTAATTCTAACTTATTATTTTTACAAGTAATTTAATATATCTATGTTATCTGATGTAATGCCAAAAGGTTACGGTAAAGGGTTTTTCTACAAAATTATCAAACAATCTTAATTCATACAGATCTATATCCAAGCAAGTTCATATCCCTACCTTTTACTAAAGAAAGCATCAGCATTTATTATACTTTTGTACGTATAGTGAAATAAAGAAAATTACGAACTCTTTACTCCTCAGATTGAATATTCAAAACAAATTCAAAGAATAATTTTCTTTAATCATAACTAAAATAAAACCGCGTTGTGTAATTTCAATTTTAACCCAGGTAAAAAAAAAAACACCAGTGATAGCAATGTCCAATTGTTACCTATCTTGAAAGACACTGAACAGGTATGAATTAATTAATTTCTTTAATCTATTTAAGTATTTGGAATATTATTAATAAATATATATATATATCTCCTATATATGATCTAGACCTCCTTGTTTTCAGTTCTAATTCAAGTCATTCAATTATCAAAAGGAATCGGGCAGTACTTAAATTAAATAAAAAGAAAAAGAAAAAATGTAAAAATGACTTTATTTCTTCATACATCTGGACCTAAAAAGGAAACTGTTAGCTCAATCCTCCTCTGGAATTGCAAGCAACAAAAATTTACTTTTCGTGTATTATAACCACCTACTATCATAGTCTAAATAATACACATAACTCTTTTCTTTCTTTTTTTTTTTTTTACATTACTATTAGCAGTCAGAACACAATTCCAAATCAGAGGACTGAACCAACTCACTGCCCATGATTCCTGACCATTTTTGTGTTTAAAACTCACATAAATTTTACTTGCTAACTCGGTTATTTAATCTTGTTAGGTACTCATTACGAATTACCCTTAATATATTAAAGTTTTACTATAGACTAATTAAAGCATCTATAACCTGCTCAATAACTAAATGAATACCCATCCGTTTAATTATTCATAAAACATACTCCTAAATAATCAGGGGACACTGCTATCGCTGTTATGAATAAAAACAAATATTTATAATATAATAGTTCTACCTTAAAATTTACTTTAAATAATTATAGGATCTCATTATATTCATAAATAAAATAATACAGAAAAATAATCATATCAATAAAATTTATTACGCTTTTCAAAGAAATACACTCTTATTTAATGACAAATAATACCAGCAAGAGAAGTTAATCTTTAGAAACATTTTATTACATATTTTTCATAAAATATTTTTTTTATTTTATATATATATATACGTAAACACCTTTTAATCAATCAAATATCCCTGGATATGCACATAATCAGTTATATTATTATTTCAGACACAAAATATATATATATAAATATAATTCTAATAAATATTTCAAAACTTACACTTATGGAAGGTTAAAGATTCCTCCAGACGTGGTGACACTGTCCGCCGCAGGGGCTTGGTTAGGGCCGTCAAAAAAAACTAATTCAGAGGCGGATCTTCTCGCCGTAGGGCCGTCAAAAACTAATTCATAAGCGGATCCTCTGGCCGATTATTTTTTCTATGTGCATCCAAGGATGACTAGGACCAGTCCATGGCTTTTCAGCGGTTTTTTTGAAACAACCGACTCGCAGACTCTTAACGTCTAGCATTTGTGATCGAGGCCGTTGTCTATAAAGTTATTCCGTGCCTCCCAGGTCTCCCCTCCAAAAGACGATCGGAGCTTCGTAGACCTGGGTGCTAGGCACTAACTAGGCCTCTTAAATATAATAAGTCTAATCTTGATGGTGCAAAGCTTGCCTTATTTTTAGTACCCAGCATGGTTTAATTCTCTGGACTTATACCGAATTCAAACTGCAACATAGGAGCATCCGTGCAGTGGACCTATTATAGCTGCGGGTCGGAGAAACGGAGTAGTGTCTTTAGCGGCGTAGCATCGAGAGAGCTCCACGGCTACGAAGATTTCTAGGCCTAATATAGGACCTTCGGGAGGAGTACGAAGGGGCGACCATGCTGCTCGAACCCTCAAAACCTTCTGCTTATTCTGGGGAGCCCGCGAGCTCCCCTTCCTTTTAAGAGCTGCCTATTCACATGTCTTGGTACATCGCTGTCCTAACGTCGAATAATTAATTTTTTTTTTCAAAAAAGCGAAGAGCATTCCAGCTAGTGTTGCCAGCCGGGATTTCTAAATTATTCACTACCCAATGAAAATCCATTCCCTCAAAACAACCACACCTAGTCGTGATTCCCCCACGCGGTGATAGGACACTTCGCCTCAAGGAGGGACATTTCTCACCCCTATGTAATGAAGTAAAAAAAAATAAAAATTTCCCGCCCGATGCCCTGTTGTGAAACAAAAACATCTGGGATTTTTTTTTTTTCAACTCACAAAATTCCAGAATTAAACTCTGAACTCTCCTGACACTATTCGCGAATTTATGTAATCCCAAGATCCCCTTAAATTCTCAAATTACGTACCACTTCCACCATTTTTACTAGCAAGATAGCATTTTTGAGTTTCCAAAAACAAGAATTTCTGCGAACGAGGTACAAACCCCACACGAACAAATTCCCTACAGCTCCCTAGCGCTTGGTTTTCCCAGAAAATGGAAATTTCTGCGACACTGTTGTCAACACCATCTGTGGGCAAAATACTCTCCCTTTCCCTTGAAGTAAAAACAAGAACAAAAAAAAATATAACAGTCATTTCATTCCCACCGCCTATCTTGTTTTCGTAAATAAGCTAAGAAAATTCTTAAGTGCAACTACACCCAATTTTTGAATAAAAAAAAAAACGAAGAATATATATAAAAGTTTTTTAAATAAAATTAAACCATTCGTGTAACGTTTAAAAAATTATAGAAATATATAGTTTTTGCAGAATTGGTAAATTAAAAAAAATTTAGTTTAAAAAATTATAGAAACATATAGTTTTTGCCGAATTGGTAAATTTAAAAAAAATTTAGTTTCCTGACATTTAGAAATTATAAAAAGGTATAGTTTTGTATATTTGATAAATTAAAAAAATTCACTCTCATGTACTAAGGGTTTAAAAAATATATAGTTTTGTAAAAGTATACAAGTTTTTAATGAAACAGTTCTGGTAAAATTTAAAATATTAAGATTTAAAAAAAAATATTGTTTCTGTTGAAATTCAAAATTCACCATAACAGTTGCACTTATAGTTGTAAATGTTGAAATTAACTTGCAACCGCCTGCCTCAAGTTAACCTGCTCGAGACAGCTTGCACACCACGTGTGCAGTGCATTTCCGATCCAAAAAGACGGGTAGCACACCGTGTGTGCAACGATGTATAGCTAGTCGCGCCTACTTTTAAGCCCGATATCCGCCCACTATTTGTTATTTATTAAAGTTTTTTTTTTCCCTCAATCCCTTATGCAGGGAGGGAACAATGGCGCAGAATTCATACCAGTATTAGCTTCAGAAATTTCTCTACCTATAATATCGTTGATTTAAGAAGTAGAAAATTTTGTTTCATTATTATTGGTACAAGTTTAGCGCAGTGTTTCATCCCTGCTTATACGCAAAAATGTTCAAAACACAACACCTAAATTTCGCTTGGTTTGAAATCTTCTTGTTTCAACATTAAAATTCCTTATGTTTAATTCATTTATTTTATTTTATTAAGATTTAAGCGATTACAGTCTTTAAAAAGAATTTTAAGTAGGCTGATATTGTTTGTTTGTATTCAATTTTATCGTTACTATTTAAACAGACAACAGATGCAGAAAACTTGATCATCATACTTTCAAAAATATTGGAAAACTAAATAGATAAACAATAACATTTAAATATTTTGTAATAAATTTCCCATAGATTAACATTAGCATCCCATCAGAGAGGTAAATTCAATGTGGCTTTTTTTTTTTTTTATCATGCCACTTCTGAAAAATGTTCAATTTCAGATTCTAAGGACAGTCTCCAAAAAGGTGCGCCGTTTCGAATGGGCTGAAGTCATCCAGTCACTTGTCGAAGTTTTTTCCTTGTATGGTTCCAGACATTGAACAAACTCATCCTCATTACCTTGTTATTACCAATAAGCTGCAAAATTTCCTTTAATATAAAATTTTAAATGCGCGAACTCTCCTAAATGGCAAAAGCGCAAACTCTCACATTTTGGTAGGAGAGAAGGTGCAGTGTTTTATAAAATAAGTATTTGCCTTTAGAGAAAATCGTTGTAGTAGGTTGTAATAAATCGCTTAATTAAACAATATTTTGCCTTACTACCATTCTATAAAAATTTCTAGGAAGAATTATGAAAATTCAAGCATTTATTTTTGAAAACGAGAGAAATTAACGACATTTTATCTTAGACTTTTAAAGCCATCAAGATGTACATTCAAGTCGGCATTTCACTATTGATGCTCTGCAACCCATAAAGTCACAACTCGCTCACTCTGCTATTTCCTGCCGATCCCCTATGTGCACAATCTCTCCTACCGCGCGATCTCTCCTAGCTTTAACTTACAATCAAATTTATCATTTATATTCCTGGATAGGTTAGAGAAACCTTAATATATAAAATCATGTGTAACCAATAAATCAGGAAAACTATTGTTAGAGTAGTAATTTTTTACTTTCTTCTATATATATATAAGAAGAACGTATTGAATTCCTGAAAATTTTCAAGATCCAGTTTTTTATGGATTTACACGTTTTGAGACGTCCTGAACACGATTTCATTGTTCTTAGAAAATGTCTGTCTGTGTATCTGTGTGTGTGTGTCACAAATATTGTGGACGCTGTATTCTCACGATCCAAGACGAAGAAAACTCACCAGACATAGTATTTGAAACCTGACATAAACTGGTGCTGATTAGATTTGGGGATCAATTGCTCAGCAGGCAGTGTTGTGCAAGTTCACGAAAAAAACGAACTAGTTCAAACTCAAGTTCATCGTGTAAAAAACGAGCTAGTTCGCGTTCAAACTCATGTCTGAAAGAAATGAACGCGCTCAGTTCAAGTTCATTTTTAAAAACGAGCGAAACTCATTAAACGTTCATTTTTACTTTTTTTTTTTTTTTTTTTTTTTAATCCCTTTTCTAAATAGATCTTATTCTTTATGAGCACTTTCATAGGTAATTTACATTTTAAAAATTACCAAATACCATGAACATTCTTAATTTAATGCTTAATTAAACTTATAACTCTTAATTATAACTTATTAATTTAATCGTAAGTAAAAATTTATTTAACGGCCACTTCTGAATAGTGGACCCACTGTTTTTGGGTGGTTTTTTATTCTCAAATTTCCAATACGTTTGCTTATGCACGTAGGAGACAAATTCCATCATTTAGAGGTTCCTTTGTTTTGAAATATATATATTTTTTAAATAGTGTAAATGGTTTTACTTAATTAGTCTTTATTTGATTGTACCACAGACAATGTCAGTTTTGAGTTCTTGCTGGATAAATCATTAGAAAATTTCGCTTACTATTTAGCGTACTATAAAGGAATAAACATGTATTTTATATAAAGTGTTCAAAAATAAAATAAAAGTCCAAAATCAAGTAGATTTTGGCATTTTTTTATTTGAGGACCGCTATTTGACGATTTATCATATTTCATCCACGGTCCCTAAGACAAACCACTAAATTGTGTTCAAAAATATTTAGCTAAATCAAAAGGAGACTCAAGACATAATTAAAATATTAATAATAAATTTAAATAATATATAATTTACTAATAAATAACTTATTAAATAGAAAATAACTGTTAAATAAACAAAGGGTGCATAAACTGCTCATGGGAAGAAAAATCTCAGTGTTGAGTCGTCTGTTTATACGAGTGTAAAATAAGAAAGTACAGCACTCTTTTTTTTTTTTTTCTTTTCTCGTATACTTAAAATTAGAAGCTATAATCTTTAAAACATTTATTTCTTTAAAAGAAATTTCGTAAAAATAAATGCGTTTTCAGTGCTGTTTCCAAATAATGTGTACACATTTTTATTTCTGTACAAGCTTGTTTATCCTTTATATATGCTGATGATAGAAAACTGTAAATTTTTTTAAAATTCAACTATTAATAATATATATATATATATATATGTACATATTGTATTCAAATTAAATTATTAATTATTATTATTTAACTTATTTTATGTTCTTTTCTTATTTAAGTTTTTTTTTCTTTAGTATTACATTTATTACATAAACATAAGAATAAGGTTTTCATTAAAATATTTCTTTCTAAAGGAAAAAAGAAATGTGTAAGGAAAATACTTTATTAATCACTTAAGCAAATGAAGACAGTAAAGTTCCGAGTAAAGTTCAATGGGGAAGGGAGGGGGGGGGGACGTTTTGTTTATTTTCTCACCTCCAATGGTGTTATTTGTAGGAGGAGTTCATGAATGTTTTTTATCTGTCATTTGTTTAGGCTCATGACGCCTAGAAGATGCTGACCGTTTTTCTAATTTTAGTAGACAATTTCTCCTGATATATGCAATCGCTCATCAGAGTGTTTCTGTCATTGTATCTAACTGTCTAAAACTTAGACATACAGGCCATACTGTTATTGTAATCTTCTTTTTTGATATATAGAATTTATTCCGATTTCAAAGGACCTTAATGTGTTGTGTTTAACAAACACTTTAGTCAATCTTCATCTTAACGATCAAGGAGCTCATAGTATAGTCCGGCCTGTCTTAGTTAAAGATATGAAAATTGAAAACTATTCCACCTTCCACCCATTCTTTTGTGTTGTGGGGTTTAGGATAAAAACTTATACTCCACAAATAATAACCCATAGTTACAGAAATTCAAAGTTAAGAAAAAGAAAGATAGCTGGCTGGCGCCGATCGGAGATATTTTTCAGGGCATCAAATCACATATGTTATTGTTTACTTTTGTTATAAGTTGAACTTGAACAAACTGTAGCAGACTCATTTTTAAAAGCCTGTCGGTCTCGGTGTCGCCTGCTCTATTTTGCGGTGAGATCAAGCCTTGAATTTGAAAAAGGCTTAAATTCTCAACTCGTTGTGTCCGAGAAAAGATAAGCCCTTTACAAAATCCCAAGTTTAGCGTTGCTTTTCAAATTTCTAACAGGCACATTGCGCATTCCAAAAAGGTCAATGGATCATGGATGCACCCTTTGAGGAAAGGAATGCCCTACTTCCTCTTTTTCTTTTCTCAGTTTTTTTAAATTTAGATTTACATGCCGCACAGTTTGAAAATAAATAACTAAAAGTGCAGATAAGAAGAATATATAGAGTTATATGAATTTAAAATTAAATTTCATTTAACTATTGAAAGAAAGAAAAGACGATATATATTATATATATTTAAAACAAACATGTTTATTTCTTTACAACAAAACAACAACAAAATAAAATAAAATACCTACGGGCTATTGTTATTTTAGGTGTCAGTTTTTAGCAAAATAATAATAATAATATATAATAAAAATAAATAATTCTCAGTAAATTCATTTTTTGTGCTTTTCAAGCATCACAGCTGTCATTTTGACTTGTACATATAGATACATATATATATATATATCACTATTGAAAGTTCTGCTTAAAAAATATCCTGAAACAAAAGAAAAAAAAAAAGAGGGTAGAGTAAACGGAAAGCATGATATATATATATAGAATCACTAAAAAATTTCTTGTTTCATGGCAGTATAAAAATTAAAATTTTGTAATCATGAAATTAAATCCCGTTAAATTTTTGATCGACTATATAAAATCCCGTACTGTAGGCATCTTTGTAATTTCTTTCTAAGTTGTAATTTTCTTTCTAAATTGATTATTTAATTTCTATAGATTTACTAATTAAATATATATATATACATTATGAATATGAGGCCTAATAAAATCTGTCATTAAAACAACTTTATTTCACTACTATTCTTGTGATTTATCTGCAGTTAAAAAGAAAAAAAAAAGGACTATTAATATATTGCAGACAGCTCAAAATTTTCTTCTGTACTTTTCTATACCAATTCATGTAGTAAAGATTATTTATTAAATTTATTTTCCATGATGAATGCAGACGATTTTCATCTCAAAGGAGTATAACACAAAATATCGAAAAAAATAAATTTTTTGCTAATATCTAAAGATTAAAAAAAAAATAAAATTGTTTTAAATTATCACCGATATACGATTAAACAATTATTGTTTTAAATGTATTGGTAAGTCCTTTTGAAAGATATCAATGTTAAAAATTTACGCCCCCGAGGGAAATCGGATACGATACCTCCACACAAAGAAAAAATTTTTGTTGTTTAATTATTACTATCATATATAAAATTTTATATTGCAGGGATGGAACACCGGCGTAGAATTCATACCAGAATCTGTTTATGAAATTTCTCTACCTATAATATCGTTAATTTAAGAAGTTGAAAATTTTCTTACACTGATAGTGGTATGAATTCTGCACCCGTGTTCCATCCCTGATATTGAAAAGTTAAAAGAAATTTTATTAAGTAAATTTATTCGAAACTTTTTCCTATATTGCCATTAAACAAACAAAAAAAAAAAAAAAAAAAAAAAACGGAAAAAGAAAAAGAAGAAAGGATAACCATTTATTAAGCGATTGATTCCCAAATTCGTTTTAAATTCAGTTTAATCTAATTCAGTTAAAAACACTAGTTTAAGTTAAAATCCAAATACATATGAAATTTGGTCCATTCGTTCGGGAGATACACTAACCAAATACAAAATTTTCGATATGTACAAGAAAAGCACACAGACATTTTCGAAAAATGGCCAAATAGTGTTTGGAGTTTAGACTCAGAAAATCCCAAAACAAAACATCTAAATACTTCAAAAACTGAAGGGTGAAAATTCTCACAAATCGAATATATTCTTATGCCTATGTATAGAACAATCAAAAAAAAAAAAAAAAAAAAAAAGAGAGAGAGAGAGAGAGAAAGCAAAAATTACTTATATATTCCGTCTTCACTTTCAAAAGATAAAAATTTACTCTTAAATTAAATGTTATGTTATTATTACTCTTTCCTTTTAAAAGCTGAACCTTTTAGTCTTTTTTCAAGATAGTTTTCAAAGGATTTTTTTAGAACATTTTTTAAAAACTTTTCCAGGAGTGAATTCTTTAAATTGTACTGCGTTCTCTCATTTCATTTACTGAATTTGTAATGAGATTTCTTATTAATGTTTCTTTAAAAACGGATGTTGTTGTTACTTACATCGAAAATATACAAAAACAGAGAAAATAAAATTGAAATTGTTCATATATATAATAATATGTGAACAACTTAATCTACATATTAAGAGTATTTAAATCAACTTAGATATTATAGATTTTTGTGACATATTCCAATATATTTATTAAATTCATGAATTGATTATCTAAGACGTTTTGTAGAAATGAGCCTTATCTACTTGTCCGCTAAAAAAACATTAACTATGAGATCAGTTCCTCTAAGACAACTGTTTTTAATCTATTAATTATCATTTTTAACAATTATTCCTTATCCCTGGCCCCACCAGTGGCCAAGCGATTCTGCTCTCAAAGGTGGTAAACGGGACGTGCTGGGTTTGATGTTGGATCCCAGGTCGCGCTCAACGACCAAGCCTTTCGGAGTTTTCCATGGTTTTCTACAAAAATCGTTTAAATACGGGCTGGGACCTCATAAAAAGAATTCCACGGAAGGCATTCCACCTATAAGCATAGAACTCTAGTGTAGTCAATCGACCTTAAATCTAACCACAAACCTTCCTCTTCTCACTTTCTTGTGCAAGATTGTTAATAATCAATAATAATAAATTCAAAGATTTTTAAAAAAGGAAGAAACATATACAAGAAATAACTATAAATTTAAATTAAATACAAAAATAAAAATCTGTATTTTTAACAGCATTATCAGTCTGCTTCCTTTTACTTATTAGTATTTTCTCGTGAATTAAAAAATTCATTGAGAATGAATTTTTGTGTTATGAATAGCAAATATTCAGAACAAAAGCTTTTCTATTTAATGCTTGGCAGTATAAACACTTTCTTCAGCACTGGGACTCTCGACTTCAAATGGCCATGACCAATGAACATGAACAATAGTCTTTCTCTTTCTGCTTCAATTTATCTTAGACTACAGAGGGACGAGGGACAGGGACTGACCTTGAAAAGGGGTTATCTCAAGCACATTCAGCTTCTCTCGCGCAAAAAGAGAATTGTATAAAGTATCAGTACAAAAAACCCTTAACGGCTTAAAAGTTTGTGACGCCGCTACTTTATGACTATACGAATTTGAAATATGAGTCTTAAAAATAATGATATTAAATTTTAAGTGACGCTTTGCAATTAGTTAAAATATACATAGATTTTCTTATTTGATCATTCACTTTTATATTTTATTTATATTTATAATGCAAACGTAATATTTTTAACTTGAAGATCAGACAGATATATAAAATATACTCACTGATGCTTTTTCATTCGCACTTCAAATTCAAAATAACAGTTTTAAAAGGAATGATATAAAAATTCCAGTGGCGCCTCGGTGTTATTTTAAAAGATTTGTTTTTAGATTCCAATAAAATTACTTAGTTTTGTCTAATAAAGTATATTTACACATTTAAACAGTGCTTTTAATTTTCAAATATACTGTCAAATAATTATACTTTCACTGAGTTAGCATTATAAATTAAAATTATTTATTTCAATAAATAGATTTATCTTTTGCATCACGCTATCCAAAACATAGTATTACAGTGTCCAACTAAGTGAAAATTTGCTCAAAAAGGTAGTGTGACATAAAGAAAACATTTACACAAATTTTACTTGCAGTTTTGGATAGCGTGACGCAAAAGATAAATCAATTTATTGAAATAAATAATTTTAATTTATAATGCTAACTCAGTGAAAGTATAATTATTTGACAGTATATTTGAAAATTAAAAGCACTGTTTAAATGTGTAAATATACTTTATTAGACAAAACTAAGTAATTTTATTGGAATCTAAAAACAAATCTTTTAAAATAACACCGAGGCGCCACTGGAATTTTTATATCATTCCTTTTAAAACTGTTATTTTGAATTTGAAGTGCGAATGAAAAAGCATCAGTGAGTATATTTTATATATCTGTCTGATCTTCAAGTTAAAAATATTACGTTTGCATTATAAATATAAATAAAATATAAAAGTGAATGATCAAATAAGAAAATCTATGTATATTTTAACTAATTGCAAAGCGTCACTTAAAATTTAATATCATTATTTTTAAGACTCATATTTCAAATTCGTATAGTCATAAAGTAGCGGCGTCACAAACTTTTAAGCCGTTAAGGGTTTTTTGTACTGATATCATTAATTTTTAGTGGTTATTGATAAAAAAATTAAAACAAGTCCTTCTCGCTCCTAGGAAGGGTAAACTAATTTATCTTTTCTTATGAAGTTGCCACTATTTTTTTCAAAATGGCAGCTACAATTTATTAATGGACTTAGTGGATTTATAAATGAAGGCTATGTGTACATGGAGTTTTAAGCAAATCGGTTCATAAAACCTTTCTAATGTAAATTTGAAATTTTCAGTGTGCTGGCACAGGGAAACAAGAGGGTGGATTAAGTTGGCAAATGAACATATCAAATACATTTCTGAGATAAATCTACACTACAAATTTAGTGTGAATTAATTCAGTATTTCAAACGTTATCATATTGACAAATTTTCAAGTAGCCTGCCACTTGGAAACAAAATGGAGAAGCTTCGCACTAGGAAAAAATATTGACTGGGATTCTCAAACTCTTAAAAAAAAAAAAGAAAAAGAAGTGAAAATTTTCAAATTTAAGTTAGAATTACGTAATTTACATTTTGCAAGTTTCTTTTTAGAGAATTACAAATTAAACAGTTAAAGAAAAAATCAAGTAAATGTTAAAAATGGAATTTTATATATTTTCTTTCCCCTTTTGAGGCTAAGTATACTGCTCCAATATTCACAATTTAAATTTTCATCAAAAGTGCAGGTAAAAATTACTTCGTATATATTTTCATATAAAACGTTTGGGGGGAAAATAGACAAAATATAAATTAAGCTTTATATTTCTATAATTTTAAAAATAAGATAAAATCACCTGGAGAAAATTTTTATGGAAAATATAAGTAAAGCTTAAAAAAAGATGAAATTTTTGCATAAAAATACTATTTTATAAATATATGTACAACTACAATAAACAAAAAACCCTCCTTTAATTTTAAATAATTATTTCTACATGTTTCGAAGCAAATAAAAGTTTTTTATTTATTTATTTATTTTTTTTTTTAAAGAAAAATAAATTAAATGTAGTGGCGCCATCTAGTAGTTTATATTAAAAATCATATACATACAGATTTAACTTTTTTTTTTTTTTTTTTTTTTTTTTTTTACCGAAAATGTTTAGAAACAGGTAGAAATAGTTATTTAAAATTAAAGGAGGATTTTTTGTTTATTGCAATTGTAAATATATTTATGAAATAGAATTTTTCATGCACAAATTAATTAATTAATTAAAGAAAAGAAAAGAAAGAATAATTTTTTTGAAATAAATTATTATGGGCTTCAAAGTAAAGATGTTATTTACTTATTTTTACGTGTTTTTTAATAATTGCTATTTGACACATTTTTCATGAATTTTAATAAAATTCGTGAAAAATGAATTTTACTAAAACACTGTTTAAACACTGTTTATTAAAAACACTGCTTTTTCTAATAAACAGTGTAAGCACTGTTTCATCCCGTAGTCATTATTGCTTTGAATAATAATAAAAAAATTTTGATTATGTTAATATTTAAAATATGTATTATTTTAAAGTCTGAAACATAAATAAATGAATAAACTCTAACTGTATTTTCAAAAGAGTTTTTTAATTTTTAAAAAGAAAAAAATATATATACATGTATTTACGAAATAGTATGTTTGAAATAAAAACGATAGATGGCGCCAAAACTCTATTTGCTGTTTTTTTGCATTCCCGGCGCGTAAGGATACATGAATAGGAATTGCAAATCATTGAGTTATTATAAAATCGATGTTCAGGAATGATTAAAAATTTTTTAGCTTTAAAAAATTGTAAATTCATCATTATTATGATAAAATGGAATATCTAAAATTACAAAATACTTCCTTATTTAAAATATCATCTAAATATTTTTTTGACTAAATATGAAATTCTGAAATCAAAAATATTTTTTTCATAACAGAAGAGAAAATATATTTAAGTGAATTTGACTTAGTATACATACAATAAATATTTTAAACATGTAATAAAGTACTTTTGCGTTAAAAAAAAATTCTAAATAATTCGTTGGCTGCATTCAAGTCGGTCAACAAACCAACCCGCATACCTCACAAGTAAGAACCGGATAACAGCGTTTTCACCCGAAGAAACATATGTAATTGGCGGAGTAATATAGTTCCATATTTAAAGCGATTTATATAAAAAACAAGAGTTTTCCTGAAAAAAACGAAAACGTTACTAGATTCAGAAAAATCCTATTAACAACATATATTAATTATATGAAAATCCTTCGAGCCGTTTTAGAGATATTTTTCAGAATTTCAGTCCATTACACCAACCTTTTTCCCTTTTTGGCTTTAAATTGAGATTCAGATCTCAAAACATACTGCGTGTAGAAATGTAAAAATTTCAGGATAGATTAAGACCGAAGATAAAAGACTATTCTGAAAAGATCAGAACAAAATATGGCATATTTGCTGAGTTTTACAAATCTCTTTGATGTCAAACTAGCCGTATATTATGAGTTCGCAGCGTCCCGTTTGTCCCTCCGCTTGCGTCACTCAAAAAACTGCCGTTTTTCATGATACATCCTGTTTTCTACTAATCTGTCAGTGAATGAAGAAAGAAGGAGAGAAAAAAACAAAAAAATTCAACAATGTGAAAATTTTCATTAAAATTCAAATTTATATTATTTTCGCGTTTGAAATTTCTACCCGCTGGAAGCACGGGGGCGAAAAGATACTTTCGCCCCCGTGAAAAATTACAGCGGGGGCGACCGCCCCCGCTGCCCCCGTTAAGTCGGCGCCTATGCTACACAGAATATCGTTAAAATCGATAACAAGGTGATATACAAAAAATTACTTCCTTTTGCCCCCCTCCCCCACACTTCAGCCTCCGAAGTATATGTGACACTGTATTTTTGTCATAAACAGCAAGTGAAAGACAAAGTTTTATTAAAATCAGTAAAAAAGTGATTTAAAAACAATTATTTTCTTTCAATCCGCTCCTAGCCTCCCCTCCCCCCAGGTATATATGCTAAGTAAAAGTGGTATCAATTTAATTGATTGAAATTTCTAAAAGTGTATTATGAAAATCATTCTTTAAATTCATTTTTTGATGTTTGTTGTTTTTGAGATTTGCAAATTGCAAAAGTGTCCTTTTTCCCGGTGCCCTTTTTTCCGGGTGCCCTTTTTTCTGGGGCCCTTTTTACCAGTGCCTTTTTTTTCAAGTGCCCTTTTTTCCGAAATCCATTTTGCACAGTTATTCTCCTTTCTGTCCTTTTCTTCTTCTATTTTCCTTTTTATATTTCAGACAGAAATATTTAAAATGAGTTTGAGTTTGAATTGCTTTTTCACGCTCAAGTTCGTGTAAAAAACGAACTACGCTCAACTCAAGTTCACAATTTAAAAAACGAACTACGCTCAACTCAAGTTCACAATTTAAAAAACGAGCGAAGTTCAACTCAAAACTCAAAAATTTTGAGCTACGCTCACGAACGCGTTCAAATGAACGCGTTCGTGCACAACACTGTCAGCAGGTGGCGCTGTGATCCCCTTTTTTCTAAATTTTTAATATGGCAGTATAGGACAAAATTTCGTATAAATGCACATAAAGAGAGTTATTTTAAACGTGTAGTTGTATAATTAATATGAATTATTGCTAATAGTAGTAGTAAACTAGGAAAAATGTTTTTGCATGTATGAAAGCATTGCTTCTCCTCCCTAGGGGAAAGTAACCCCCGGGGATGTAAATTTTTAATATGGGTGTCTTTCGAAAGAACTCGTCAATAGCTTTAAAACAAATTGTTCAATCATAGACCTCTGATAATTTAAAACAAAGTTATAGATTTTGTACTTTCCAAACATACATGTAATAATGACAAAAATCTAACTTTGAGATTTTGGTGTTTCTATACGTTTTGAGGTTGCCCGAGTTCTGTTTGACTAGTTGTATGATGTATGTATATGTGTGTGTATGTGTGTGAGCGCGCGCATGTGCGTGTATATATATATATATATGTGTGAGTGAACACGATAGCGCCTAAACGCTCTGTTCGAATGAGCTGAAAGTTGGTACGTAAGATATAGGTTACTGTAGCAAGACCCTATTGATTTTGGTGAATCTAGGACTCATAGTTTTATTTACAGGGACACAAAGAAAAATTCTTTATCATTATGGTCTATGGGCTCAAATACTTTAAAGTGCGATAGCGTTTAAATTTATTACTGAAACGATTTAAGTTACCTTACCTTATTCGATTGAGCTGAAAATTTATACTCATATTATAACTCACAGTAGCACGAACTGTATAGATTTTGGTGAATCTAGCACTTATAGTTTTTTACATGGACACAAAGAAGTATTCTGTATCATTACGGCCTATGGGTCCAAATATTTTTAATTCAATAGCGCATAAACGCCTTATCCTACTGAACTGAAAATTTATGCATATGTTATAGATCACCGTCACACGAATTGTATACATTTTGGTGAATCTAGCTCTTTTAAATTTTTACAGGGACACAACGAAAACTTCTATATCATTATAATCTATGGGCTCAAATTATTTGAAATGCAATAACGTAAAATTAAACAATGGGGAAAAATACTCAAACGCCATATTATATTTTTCACTTTTGTTACTTTCCGAACATAACGTTTGTAAAGTATTGTCATCATGTCAAAAATTCGACTTTGAGATTTTGGTGTGACTGTATGTTTTGAGGTCCCCTGAGTTCATTTTTGCTATTTTTACGATGGTGAATGTATGTGTGTGTGTATGTATGTAAGTGTATGTGTGTGTGTGTGTGAACACGATAACGTCTAAACGCTTTTTTCGAAAGCGCTAAAAGTTGGTACGTATGTTATCGATCACCGTAGCACGAACTACAATGTGAAAGCTACAATGTACTACATTCAATGTACTACATTGAACTACAATGTAAAGTAAGTGAAAGCGGCAATTCACTTACTTTATTTATACAACCGTTAATTACTTAATGCTCGGAAATTCAAGGGGAGTCACTGAAGATTTTTTAATGAAAAAAAAAATTATTTCTTCTGATATTTAGATATTAGCACAAAAATAGGTTTTTTTTCGGCATTTGCTGTTTTATATCTGCCAGATAAAAATTGTCTGCATTTGTCGTGGAAAATAATTTAATAAATAATTGTACTGCATGAATTTGTGTAAAATTATATAGAAGAAGTTTTGTGGTGGTCATATCATACTAGTTCTACAGCATTTTCGATATGAAATAAAGACTATATGTCCCACCAACGGCCAACAATCGGACGGACGCATTCTATAAAGACATTGTGATGCTTACTTTGTACGTACATGCTTTAAAGGTCTCTCTTTTATGTACATAACAGCTGTAATATTTTTTGTGTACATGTATTTTTGTGTTCAAAAAACACAAAAAAAATAGCATTGACGCGTTTTTCTTCACATTTTTTATTTATTTTTATTTTATATGTTATTATTATTATTATTTATTTAATTTTCCATTTAATTTATTTATTTATTTATTTATTTATTGGGTCATATTCCTTTTAATTCTTTATGCCTGTTTCTGTTGCAGAGTAAATTAAATTATCACTATTTCAAGCAAAACTGTAAAAATGTAACTTTCAAATTTGAACCATTAATATTTGAGTGATATGCGACTTTTATAGTTTGAAAAAAAAAAACTGAAATATTTTTTGTACATAGAACTGAAATTTTTCAAATTATTGAAATTTATTTTTTGTTTATGTTTTATTTTATCACTTTATCATACAAAAATAGAAATGTCATTCAACAAAATTAAATTAATGAAAATGTTTAGGATCATTGGACCCATAGAATTCATTAAAAAATCATGCAGTATTAAAGAACATTTTAATTTTCTTATTTCTCATTTATCTTTGTGTGCTAAAAATATATTTTAAAAAGAAAATATATAACAAACTAGCAGACCCGGCCACGCGTTGCTGCGGCTAAGTAATACGTTGATAATTTGATAAGGTATATAGTATTTCCCCACAACTGGATTTGGCGATTTTTTTTTTTTTTTTTTTTTTTTTTTTTTTGTTGGCGCATTTTTGAACGATAACGAAGTCGTTCTGGATTATTTGCAACGAAATATGTTAACCTGCATGCTTTTATTTTAGATTTATGATTTAGCCATAATCGCCAAATCCAGTTGTGGGGAAATACTATAGTTGTTACCTACAACTATAACTTATAATATAACTTCAGTAATTATATTCGGATAATTATAACTTCAGTATATCCCCACAGCTGAATTTGGCGATTTTTCTTTGGCGCCGTTTCGAACGATAACGATGTCGCTCTGGACTGTTTGTGATATAATATGGCAGCCTATATGTTGTTTATTTTGGATTTATTATTTTATGTTTTTGATTTATGATTTAGATTATCATTTATGATTTATAGATTTATGATTTAGCCATAATCACCAACAAAAAATCGCCAAATATCGTTATGGGGATATACTGATTAATATATTACTGAAAAGATTAATATATTTTAACGAAGTGGTGAGAAGATTCTGAGTATGTTAAAATTTTAATAGTAAATTCAAGTTAATCTAGAAGGAAAGCATTGAGGATTAAGATAAGAAAATTGCAAGATTTTACGATCGCATTTTCAGCAATAAATATGAGTCAAATTTTAATGCAAAATACATATATAAATCACAAATTTAATCAGGAACGTTAAATTGGTAAGTTATTAAAGAAAAAGTAAAGAAAAATAAGAGAAATAATTAACTAAAGTTTCGAACATCTATCATATAGATTAGCGTTACAAAACAAATAAACAGACTTAAACTCTTCCAGACTTTTAAATAAGTTTTAAATTAACTTTTAAAATTTAATGTTAAATAAAACAGACTAAAATATTGAAATAATTACTTTTTATTTAGAACGTTATGTATAGATCACAAATTTCTTAAAGAAAACGAAGTGATACAGATTAGAATAATGCAACAAAAATTGAAAAAGCAAGGTTATGTCGTAAATAAATTTTTAACACACGTGTCACGTGAAATAAATTGTAGCATATACATAATGCAACTGACATAAGATATTAACATGTTGCAGCGGAATAAATTTCATATCTATCATCCTTGGCGGAAAAAAAATAATATCGCCAAATTATCTGGCGCACACATTTAATTCCTTTCAAAAATCATGGTTATTTTAACAACTTATATTAAGAGAGTAATGAATAATATGAAACAATATTTCGCACAATACATATTACGAAAATATACATCTAGCTTGTATATTTTCGTGTTACGTTTTTGATCGCCAAATACGAAAAACTCCAAGGACGACAGAGCTTTGAAATTTAAAATTAAAATTTTGTCAATTTGACAGCAAAATAACTCAATCTAACGTATGCACATGATAAATAATACATATCTATACAAAAATATGGAGATTAAAATCCGGAAATAATTTTCCTCGATTTTTAATAATTTTTTACAAAAAATCCAATGGGCAATTAACATAAGAATTTTTTTTCTTGACTTCACAAACGGTCAGTGACGTCACACTTCGCTTGCGTATTTACTTAGCACTTTATCAATGTGTGTAAAATCTTTAACGTGATTATGACGTCAATTTTCGTGAGATGCATAATTTAACTTTTTATAATTTTTTAACGTTCACGTTTGATTAAATGTATTTATTTTTATGTCGAAAGAAAATGAACTCGTATTTTTTTTTTTTTTTTTTTTTTTTTTTTTTTGGCAACATTTAAAGTTATGGAACTCACAGATATTTTGGAGCAACTGTAACAAAGGTCTATAATTAACAAATAATTGCAATAAAAATATATTGTGACAATAAATTGAGATAAAAACTATCCTATCTCTCAAGTTGGACCAAACTGCACACAGTGTGCAAAATTTCATTAAAATCGGTTCATTAGTTTAGGAGTTTATCGCGGACAAACATCGTGACACGTAATTTTT
Source organism: Salticus scenicus (assembly GCA_963930645.1). NCBI lineage: Eukaryota > Metazoa > Arthropoda > Arachnida > Araneae > Salticidae > Salticus > Salticus scenicus. The sequence goes on from OZ005652.1 coordinate 303,426,423, forward strand.
ATATATATACAGATATCTATGATAGAAGGATAGAACTACATTAGCACTTTATCAATGTGTATAAAATCTTTAAATTGATTATGACATCAATTTTCGTGAGATGCATAATTTAACTTTTTATAATTTTTTAACGTTCACGTTTGATTAAATGTATTTATTTTTAAGTCGAAAGAAAATGAACTCGTATTTTTTTTTTTTTTTTTTTTTTTTTTGGCAACAATTAAATTAATGGAACTCACAGATATTTTGGAGCAACTTTAATAAAGGTCTATAATTAACAAATAATTGCAATAAAACAATATTGTGACAATAAATTGAGATAAAAACTATCCTATCTCTCAAGTTGGACCAAACTGCACACAGTGTGCAAAATTTCATTAAAATCGGTTCATTAGTTTAAGAGTTTACCCCGGACAAACATCGTGACACGTAATTTATATATATATACAGATAGGACCGATAAAAATGGATTTTTCGTTTGAATTTTTTTTTCCTCAGGAAAAGTAATATAATTTCTTTTTTCATGAGAAGCTTTTATTGATTAAATTTTACATACATACTGGTAATTTGTAAATTAAAGAAAACAAAAAATTTTTGTAAAATAATAATAGAAATATTTAACAAATGCGACTTAAAGAACAATGTGAGAATCATTTAAATATTGAAAGTCTTTATGAGCCTAATGAAGAAGATACTATATTGCTTAAAGCAGAGGATAAAGGATTTCCATTAATTCTCCATGACAGATTAGAAATTAATATGATTAAACTCGGCTTCATCTATTAATCGTACTCATTATCTAAAGCAAACCTGCAATCTCTGTCTAATGACGCCAGCAAATATTAGGAGTAAATCACTAAAAAGGATGATACATTCAGTTATTATTACTCGAAGTAATTTTGCTACATTGTTTCGACTATTTAATGACAAGAATAAATGAACAAAGTGTCTCAGTAATTTTAGTAATATTTTTAATAATACTCCTATAACAAAAATAATTTATTAAAGAATATATAAAATATATAAATGCAAAAAATGTTATTTGCATCTAAAATAGTTAAAATTAAAACTTGTATAGTAGTAAATATAAGTTAAAAGCAACTAACTCTGTATAAATTTACATACAAGTCAAAATTTTTCAATAGACAGTAAAAAGTGCAAGCACTTTCTTTTAGAAAGCATAAGTAATTTATATATATATATATATATATATATATATATATATATATATATATTCCTTACCCTGAACTATCGTCCCTTTGTGAAATTAAAAGTGTACGCTTGACCAAATTTACAGCTTACAGATCTAACTATAATCATCAAATAAATTAATTTTGTGCAGTTGCACTTGCATCAATTTCCGTAACTTCACAATTCGACTTTTAGACTTTGAGGCGAAATTTTTTTACAATATACACATATATATATATATATATATGTATATGTATATATATATATATATTATTTGTTTATTTATTTATTTATTTATTTATTTTGAAAGAAAATAAAGACTTACTAACTTCTTTGACTCCCCCCCCCCTTTCTCCCCTTTTTACTTTTCGAACACTATAGCGAGGAAAGTATTGTAATCATGTCAAAAATCCGAATATGAGATTTCGACGTTTCTATACGTTTCGAGGTCCCCTGAGTTCGCTTTTACTATTTTTATGATGATGTATGTATGTTTGTGTGTATGTATGTGTGTATGCATGCGTGTGTGTATGTCTGTAAGTGAACACGCTAACGTCTAAACGCTTTGTTCGAATAAGCTGAAAGTTGGTACGTATATTGTAAGTCACTATAGTACGAACCTTATTGATTTTGGTGAATCTAGCACTCATAGATTTTTTACAGAGACACCAGGAAAAATTCTTTATCATTATGGCCTATGGGGCCAAATTTTTAAAATTGCGATAGCGTCTAAACGCTTTATTAATCTGAGCAAAAAAAATTTACACATGTTATAGGTCACAGTTGCAGTTTGGTGAATTTAATACTTGCAGTTTTTTTTACAGGGACGCAAAGAAAAATCCTTTATCATTATGGCCTGTGGGACCAAATTTTTAAAAGTGCGATAGCATCTAAACGCCTTATTCAATTGAGCTGAAAATTTATATGAATATTATAAATCACTGTTGCACTAACTATAAGCATTTTGGTGAATCTAGCATTTATAGGTTTTTACAGGGACACGACGAAAAATTCTTTATCATTATGATCTATGGGCTCAAAGTTCAGTAGCGTTAAATAAAACATCGTGTAATATATGGAGAAAAATACTCAAACACTCTATAATGGTTTTCTCTATTTTGTTTGTTTAACATCTCCCCTTTCTTTACTTTATCTACAAAACTGTTAATTACTCAATGTTCGGAAAGTCGAGTAGAGTCACTCCAGATTTTAAATTTTTTATTTATTTATTTATTTTTGTCTTTTACGTTAGTTTTATTATTAATATAATACTTCTTTTTTTTATCGTACAAAAGTATTTTAGATCAAAGTAAATGTAATTGCAGAAACGTCAATGGAGCCCTCTCCGTGGAGACTGTAAAGGATTTTGACTTCTGTGTGTTTGTCTGTTTCTCTGCCTATTTATCTGTGTGCTCCGCTAGTGAGCGCGAAAATCACCCGATTGATTTGGAAATTAGTACACAAGTTCATGAGCCACACAAATCAGCTGTAGAGCTTTAGGTGCATATTCTGTTTGTGTTCCGTTTACAGGGGAACACTGAAGTTTTCCTTAAAATTACGATTTATGGAGAGTTTTTTACTTTTTTTCTTTCTTTCTTTCTTTTTTCTGTAGCGCGCTAGCGCCTACAAAAAATCACCCGATTGGCCCGCAAATTAGTAAACGTGTTCACGCGCCATACAGAAATAGCTGTTTTTCTTTTTTTTCTTGTTTTTTTTTTTTTTTTTTTTGTATATTGTTTAATTTTCACGTACAAGGATACACTAAACTATTACTGCCTTTTGTCAGCATAAATTTATTATAAATTTTATGTTATTGAAATAGTGGTATGAAAGTAATAATTTTAATAAAAGTGTCCTGTGGCAGCCCTGTATATAGATTTTCCTGAGTATAGGACATAAATTTCTTTTACAAAAGCAAAATAAACATTTTTATTCATTATGACCTATGCAATCAAATTATTCAAAGAACGCTGCATCTAAACTCTCAATTCGATCAAGATTAAATTGGTTAAATGCATGTTATATGCCAGTATTTCACTTACTGCATAAATTTTCATGAGTGAACAACTTATACTTCCTATGCAAGGACGCAATGCACAATTCCTATAAATCTATGGACTCAAATTATTTGAAGTTCGTTTTAGCAATATCAAGCTGTTTAAAAATGATTTATGTTATACTGTTTTGTTAAATTATGATATTTAGTAAAAAAATATTTGCGTACTAATTATTGTACTTTTACAGGAATTAGGAGAAAAATGAACATATAACCTTCTATAGGACCTAATTATATAAAGACACTGAATTATTCAAAATAGAATGAAAATAACATATAAATTGAAAATTGTTACTAAAATTGAGTGCAAGCATTTTTAATTTTTTACAGGTACGCACAAAAGAATTCGGGTACATTGCACCCCATTTTATAAATATACGAACTTGGAAGAAAATACTTGTATACTCTTTTATGATTTTCACCTTTGTTTACATTATTTTTACCGCTGTTTTCAATAGTTCACATATTTTCAAAAATTCATGAATATTATTAATTGTTCAGAAAGTCGAGAGATTTACTTTAGATTTTTTCTTTCAGGGTAGTCTAATTTTAGCAGTATTTTTATAAATAACGCTTAATTGTTAAATCAAAAAATATTCGTTGACTGTTTTTTATTCTGTATGCATTATGTTTATTTGATATCTTAAACTAAAGAATCCCTCAGCGGAAATATCTTTCTTCATTTATTTATTACAAATTCTATGATAATCTATGTGATAAATAAAGCAGAACCAACTAAAAAGAACTTTTTTAATTATAATTCTCTTGTATATATTTACTTCTATTTTGAAAGAGAACAGTTACAATTTTCATGTGAATTTTTAAAAATAAATGCATAATTATTTCTTTTCTAATTAAATAAAATATTCATTATCCAATAGTTCGTTTTTTAGACCTCATTGAAATGTCATAATAAAATAATTTCTCTTTTTTCTCACTGAAATTTATATTTAAAATTCAATAGAAATTTCTTAAGTACTAATAAAGATTGATCCTAAAAATAATAACAATATTTTCTCCCTGACATTATACTAAATCTATTGACATAGTTCGAGATAATTACAATATTTCATGAGAGTTTGTCTTGTGTAAACAAGCATATATTTGACCAAAGCACATTATTTAGCAGTGTACTAAACATATAGGTTCTCATTATTTTACTGAAAATTTTGATAATTTTTCATTCACTTATTATATATTTATGCCAAGAAAAAGAATGTTTCGCTATTTATTCGAGCTGGATAATAATAGAAATATATCATATTCTCATAATTTGATTTAGATATTAGTGATTACAAAGGTACGGTTGAAGCTAAATTTCGATACGTATTTAATAATAAAAATTTTTATTATTGTTATTATTATTATTTTAAGCATTGCTTATACAAGAGACATTATATGTCCTGGATTTTATTTTACAAATGCTTTTATACTTTTTTTATTTTTTTAAAAATCATTCATTTATTTTTAAAATCATGTAAAAAGTAGAAATTTTGTTGTAAAAATACATTTTTTAACAAGTATTCTTTTCTCAATGAATAAAAACTTTTCGTTCCAAATTCTAATGTTTTACAAAATATTTTGTCTAAAGCATATAAAAATCTCATTAATTTTTTTTTTTATTTTTTTTTAATATGATGTCAACTCTTTTCAAGGGTTTATCATCATTAAAAAAGAAAAAAAAAAGTACAGAAATTAGTTTATATTTAACTTAATTCACTGACTAAATTATAGATGCTGAATCGTAACATAAAAGCCACAAAAAATTGTTAAATTTTACATTTTTAATGCCTAATATGAAAATGTCACAGCCAATTTACATTAACACTCGTTCATTGATGCCAAAGAACTCAAATATAGCAGTTTTTATTCAGTAAAAGTGACGTCATACCTTTATATCATATGTAATATATATGAAAGGATAAAAAGGATTAAGATTTTGAACAGTTATTTTGAATTAATATTAAGTGATAACTTGGAGAACATCCCATTAAAAATTATTATCTTGAATTCTATTCTAGAGCCCTTGTAGAGTTGGTTTCACTGCAAGCACGTCATAACGCGGAAGTCAGATTTGAGAACAACTTTTCGAATAAAAATGACTAAGACTAAGACTAAGCCGGCTAAGACTGCATTTTTCTACTAAATAAAGAATCACTACTTCAACTAAAAGACTCATCACTCTTCCCTAAGGTGTTTACATACCGCGATCCAGCACATTTAATATTACAGAACCCTCTATCGTTACATATATATATATATCTATACTAATATTATAAATGCGAAAGTTTGGATGGATGTATGGATGTTTGTTACTCAATTACGCCACAACGGCTAAACGGAACTGGGTGAAATTTGGTACAGAGATAGATAATAGTCTGGAATAGGACATTGGCTACTATTTATACCGGAAATTTGATTAGACTTTCTTTTAAATTAATTAAAATATGAAAATAATAAACTGGTAATTGCCTTAATATAAGGCATTTAAATTTTTAATTGTTGCCAAAAAAGTAACGAGGTATTTATTTTTATTTTATTTTTTTTTTCAACATAAAATGAATTATATTTTCCCGTGAAAAATTATAAATTACTAATTGGTAAATTGGTAAATGAGAAAATGACGTCTCTATAACTTTAAAATGAAATAGTAATAATACAAATCCATACAAATCTAAATAATACCAGCATGTTTCTTCTGAATTTTATTTCATAGCATTTTTTTATATACCTCATCTTTAGATATATATTTTTTTTTTTTTTAGCACGGATGAATCACGCTTGGCATAAAAGCTAATTCAGCATTATATTAAAGGTATTTACTTATTGATAATTCTGGACAATTTTTAAATTTTGATGCTGAAGTAGATCGGATGTTTTTCGCCAAGGACAGCCACTTAAAGCCAAGTAGCGTATCAAACATATAACTAAACTAGCAGGCTATTCCCGCTTCGCTGGACACAATACTTAAACGAGTTGTCAAAATTCCATATCCTTATTAATTAACCAACCTGAGTTAAAGTTCCCGCTGTATTCGGTAGAGATTTTTCTCGCGCGCAACATGAGGAGTTTGTGTTCCCACTGCCTTCAGCAGCAACTTACCCGATTCTTACTTCCCCTTTCCCAGTGGCTAAGTTCGAAGTTTTGCGAAATCTCACCAAAGTACAGAAAGCGTACACCTAATCAACATCCACACACCAAATTTCGCCATTCCAAGATAATTTAACGCGAATTCAAACGCGAAAATATGTTTTTACACGTGTTTAGAGCCCCCTCGACCTCAAGGAGGTAAGGGGGGGGGGAGGAATTTCGTAAAATCCCGCTGCAATAAGTATCGTATATATAACATATAAACAATTTACGCAGCAAATTTCTTGACAGCAGATCTCATAGATTTCTCAGGACAAATTTAGCGCTAAAAGGTGTGTCTCGAGTTTGCCCCGTCATATCCCCCCCCCCCAAAAAAAATGTGTTTTGGTAAATATCCTGAGGAAGTCGCATAGCCTTTTTTCAATATATTTGTTCCATTTTTTGGTCTACTCATAAATCAGGAATTTTCAATATTTCCCCCCCTCCCTTCCCTTAAAAATCGAAAATTCCTAAATGCAGATAATTTATTATTTGTATTCATGTCTAGTCTCCCCATGTGCGATTTCTTTACTGTGAAGTAATTAGGAGTCGAGTTATGCTTACAAACGTATTTTTGTCTTTTGTCTCCCCCTGGGGGTAAAGGGAAGTAATTTCGGAAAAGTTGATAGATATAATTTTAAGTTGGGTAAAGACCTAAATTCCTGCGAAGCGCCGTTGAATTCTGTCCAGACGCTCTCAAGTAATACGCGGACAAACGTGTTTTTGTCTTTTGCCCCCCCCCCCGGGGGAAACGTGGGAGAATTTTTGAAAAGTTGATAGATATAATTTTAAGGTGGGTAAAGACCTAAATTCCTGCGAAGCGCCGTTGAATTCTGTTCAGCCATTCTCAAGTGACACCCGGACAAACGTGTTTTAGTCTTTTTTTCCCCAGGGGGGAACGGGGAGGGGAATTTCTGAAAAGTTGATAGATATAATTTTAAGTTTGTGGAAGATCTAAATTCCTGCCAAGTGCCGTTGAATTCCGTCCAGCCGTTCTCGCGTGATGCCCGGACAAAAATAGCGACATACAGACACGATGACACACACACACACACACACACACACACAAGCAAAACTTTCTGAAGTCATTTTCGGCTTTCGTGGTGTGTAAAAAGTGAAGATCTTGCAAAATTTTTCGATTCTGGCAAATTTACCGATAAAAGTCTGATTTTATTAATATAGATTATAAAATATTGAAAAAAAGATAGAAAAGAAATTATAAAAAGAAATGGGAACAATAATCGCATAAATTATATCTTGGTCTAAAACGGCGACAAAAATTCAAAAGTCGCCAAGGGGAGCTATATTAAGGCTGTACCACGATCAGGTTTGCATATTAATTAATTTAATTATTTTTCTATATATCAACTACTATTAACTAAGCATAAAGTATATATAACCACAATAATAATAATAATAATAATAATTGTCGCATGCGATAGACTTAGCCTATCATAGCATATTGTAATATTATATTTGGCTTGAAATTGCGGTCATTTTACGGTTGATCGATTAAATCAAATAAACATAGGAAATAAATTGAAAGCAAATATTATGTACATCACGCATAATGTTGTTCATATGTAACTGGGATTCAAAGATAAAAGGCTTACTTCAAAATTTTCTATACAGTCCGTATCGAAACTGTCATATATGATAAGCACCCAAATGGAAGCCAACGGGTAAGCCATTGTCGCAGGCAATAGGGACAGGCACCGGAGACTGCGAGGACGAACAAGACGCTGCCGATGGCAGCGAGAACCCAAAGCGAGCTTTTGAGCGATTTCAGCATTTTTTTTTTCATAAAGCTATATAGAAAAAAGTTTCCTTTAAATATAATGACTAGCGAAGCGGGCAAAGCCTGCTAGTATACAAATATATTTTATGTAGTACTTCAATATTACACAAATTTAAAATAATTCAAATTAGATTTCAGATTACATTTCTTCCTTTTACATTTAGATAAATTTTCTTGACATTAGTTAGCATTAGATGGTAAAATAATAAAATCGTTCTAGAATACTTTATGAATTAACATTAACAAGAAAATAAATAAGTCAAATTAGGATTATTTAAAATTGGAAGCACGTAGATACATCTACTATTTTATGGTTGCTTATATTCATGACAGTATATTTTATTTACTTGTACGAACAAAAATGCTAAATAATCTTTAAATATCTGTACTAGAATTTCATAGTAGTTCAACTGCGAAATGTTACAATTTTAATCTTGCCCTTATCTTGATAATATCATTTAATAATTTGATTATTTTGTTTTTGTAATTTGATAATCTTTTGATCTAGCAGTTTTGCATTATAATCACGATTATAAAGACAAGGCCAATTGATGGTAAGGCCGATAAACAACACGTGGGTTCTAGGCTTAGGATACTGTGCCCTCAATGGGGGGGGGGGTCTTTCTAAGGTGTCCCAGCCGTATTTAAACGGATTTCGGAAAAAATCACGGAAAATTTCGAAAAGCTAGGTCTACGAGTGCAAACTGGGTTCGATCCCGGCCCATCTCGTCTACCAGCTTTGAGCGCAGAACCACTCATTCACCTGGTAACTAAAAATCACTCTTCTGGCATAATTAGTATGGTTTAGCATGGCCAGAAAATTAGCATAGTTAAAATGAGTTCCCTTTATTTTTCCCTTGTTAAGTGTCATTTTTAAATTTTTTAAATCATTTTTCCTTTTAAAAAATTCGTGATTCGAAAATGTTAAGTTTTTTAGAAACACCCTTATGAAATGTAATAAAATTTTGGCTCAAATTGTTCGAAACCGACTGCATTATAATATCCATGCGTGTATGGCCTTTGCTTTTTATTAATTAGCCTCTACAGTTTCCACATGTAGTGGATACAATAGCAACTAATCTAAGCAAAGAAATAAATAAAGCAAAATTTTCATTTGAAAGCAAATATCGTTGCAGCATTCATTGAACCATAAAAGCGTTTGCAACACGGAGAGAACGTAGCACATACAATACCTCCTATCTCCGTGAAACTGAATTATATTCGGAACGCAAAATGGGTTTCCAGGGTGGTCAGTACTGACTTAGCTATGCATTCTGATTTCCATCTCGTTTCATTCTAAATTATTTTTAACCAGCCCATTATTGGAAACCAACGTGATCTGTGAAAATCCTAACTTTTGAAATGAAATAACTCGGTCAGTTTAAAAAGTAAGACTTTTTATTTATTTATTTATTGCACTGATGTATCAAGATTATTTTACTAGGAAAGACTGAGGTGACCAAGGGATAATTTAAAAAAAAATTACATATTGGAACTTTTACAAAATTGGAACATTTTCCGTGACTTGACAGCATCGCTTACTTGATTTAAAATAGTTTTACAATTGTAAGTATGACTTTCTCAGAAAAATAAAGGCTGAATAACAACACTTTGCAACCTGTATAAATATAAGATAATTATGCATAAAACATTTGTTAAGCAACTTATTTTCATTGGTCATCGTTCGAAATATATCAATATTCATTCAACATTTCTGTGAAACTTTCTATGCAAATTGGTTTACAATCAGTTAGAAAGTAGTGACGCGAGTTTCAATTTTTTTAAGGTAATGCTCTACACAATACGTTGATTTTGTAAATTACTATCTTAGAGTAATGTTATTCATACCTGTCAACATCCTAATTAATATTCCGTTATAATGCTAGTCCCGTCCGTTTCTTTATACCAGCAAATTTAAAGAGTAATAATTTCCAAATACAATTACAATTAAATAAGAAGTATAAGAACTCCAAAAATATACTTGTGTGGAAATAAAGGCAGGGCTAACAATAATACGGAATATTAATTAGTATTTTCGCAGGTATGTGTTATTTTGCATATAGATGAATTAAAATATATAAATATTAATTATGTTATAATATCTCAAGGCTATTTAAATAATAAAAAAATTCTTTTTTTCTCTTTTTTTCTCTTTTTTTTTTTTTTTTTTTTAGTTTTAAAATGTTTTATGCTAACTCCTTTTTAATTTTTTTCTTCTAATTTACATTATTATAGTCTAAATATATTTGGGTATTATTTTGTGGTTTGATCGATAGATTAATTACTTAAAAATGCTTTTATGTTTGAATGTTGAAAGTTCCATGAAATTTCAACATTTTAAATATAAAAATATCCTTTAAAATGTAACTCTCGAATGAATCCAGAAAGTAATACCCACACATGTTTAGAATATATTTAACTACATATTACATATGTAATAACTATAATATAAGGAGAAATAGCCGTAAGCATTTTTTAAATATAAAAATAATTTTTTTTAATATATTTAAAATTTCGAATTTTACTTTTTTTTTTCTTTAAATAGCAGTTTTTAGGAAATTGCAATACACCATTTTTATGCTTGCATATTCTTAAAACATACAAGCAAAATTATTTTTAAACGTGAAAGGAACATTCCAGTGATATTTAGGAAAGCTAAAACTAATGTACTTTCAAAATTTATTATTATTATTTTTTTAATTGTTGCCTATAAATGAAAAACTACGTTATTATAAAAGATTTTGCAATATTGCAATTCTAAGAAAAAAAATAATATATTAATTTATTTGTCCATTTTTTTCTTTTAATTAAAGAACTTTTTTCCTTAGGAATCATTAAGAAAATGGTATACAATAACACATTTTAAATTCATTTGATATTGAACGCACATTTTTTAAGTAACTCGCAAACAAAAGCAATAAAAGAAAGAAAGAAATGTATGAAACGTTTTATTTTATGTGCAATTAATTTGTTATTATGCATTTCTTAACTATAATAATTTACAAATTCCCTTACATTATAATTGTTATAATGATGTAAATTCTTTTGGACATTACTACGCTGTTTTGAAACTAGCAACCAGCTCTAAATGAAATATTTCATGAGGGAAAACAACAAAAAGCTTTTAAATATGTATTGAAAAAAATCTTAACTACCAAATTGTATTGTTAAAATAAATTTTTGGCGTCTCAAAATCACAACGAACAATTTTTACAATGCAAAAATAAATGACATTTTTACGATTAACTACACTATAAATAAAGCTAGAAAATGCATATCTTCGGCAAAAACACACAAAAAAAAATATATTTTCTTCATTCTATGTTTCAAAAGCTTCCAGTAATGGAAAAATTATTGCTCATTTCACAAATACCAAATCATTTTTGCAAGAAAAGCAGTGGTTGTTTTTTCAATTTTTTTTTTTTTTTTTTTTTTTTTTTTTGTAGATGGCTAAAGAATTGTTTCAGTTACAACACGAAAGTCATTTTCTTCAGATAAAAATGTGACAAATGGGTAGTCACTTTCTGGCAAGGCATTGACGTAAATAGTTATTTAGTGGATAGAGCTGAATTTGAAGAAGTTTAGCTTTACTTACGCAGCTTGAAAAAAAAACATTCCATTTTTCTATTTTTTAAAAAAGTGAGACATTAGCTATCGCATTTTATTTGTTCATTTGCATAAATAATATTTTTTTAAAATAAAGAATCCAGTTTCAATGCAATTGTGTTAACGAATAAATTAAAAAGGAAATGAAATAAGTCTGTCGTTTCAAAAGTGATTATTAATTGTTGTCAGAATTATGGTTTATATCTTCAATAAAAAATATTACTTATATTGAGGGAAATATTTTCTAAATATGTTATCAATAATATATTTTAAAGTTTTGCGTATTTATAATTTGAACCAAAACTACAATACCTATAAAAGTTAAAATGAAATTTAATACAAATGTTTTACTATAATTAAAAACATTGTAGTTGAAAATTATTTATAGTGCATCTGAAAATTTGTGAGGTTGAGACGTCAGAACGTCACCACAGTTGTTTTAATTAAGCTGGATCCAGCAAGGTAGGAAGTGGGGACGGTTAAAATCACTCCGTCGCCAGTGACTCGGTGACGGTTGAGGTCGGAGTAGTTTTGTGTCTGCAGGGTGCTGCATTAAAAGACTTAGATTTTGAATTAGAAGTGATTTTTTAAAAGTACGGATTGAAATGTAGTGAAAGGAGGGTGTAGGAAGAAGTATAAAAATAGAGATGGTTTTAGTAGGTGGTGTGGATGTTGGAGGAGATTATAGTGGTTGTGATGAATCTTATTTTGGTGAATATCGGAAGTAGAGTAGTGGAGATTTAGTGGCGTGAAGTTAAGTAGCGTTGAGTGTTGGTGAGTGTCTACTAGTTTTCGGAAAGTTCAAGCTGGGATAGAAGGGAATCCTCTGTCCCATAGTGAAGCCGTAGTATTGGAGTACGAGTGCGACCGTCTCTACACTTTCGACTATCTGCTGTGGTGAGATATTTAAGATAATTAAATTGTTGATTTATATATTTTGATTTAGTAATACGCTGACTGAGCTAAGATCTATTTTCCAGGCCGCCCTCCCATTAATCTGCTCAAATAAACTTTAGTTATTGTTATTTAAAGTCTTGTGTTCTCTTAGTAATCTAATTAAGTAAGTTAAGATGGCGTTTGCAGGAACGCAAACGCCACAGTGGCGCCCAACTCAGTTCGACATCCCCCCCACTCGGGTTTATTTTACTGGCTCAAACAATGTACTTAAATTTTTTGAAGATCTTGAACAGTATTTTGATATATGTAAAATTGATGAGGCTGATAAATTTAATTTATAAAAATACTCCTTAAAAGGAGATGCTAAAATCTGGTATGACACCATTGCCTCTAGAGCTCTAGGCCAAAATCCTACGTATGAGGATATGAAGCTCAAAATTAAAAATTCATTCTCTTCTATTGTGGATAAAACCAAACTCCGTCAAGAACTTTATACGACAAACATGTCGTTTTTTGATAAACCCACCACATTTTTATTACGTAAATTCGACATTATAAAGCAGCTGGATTTAGTTTTATCTTTTGCCGCTGCCATGGAAATCATAACCCCGCATTTGACTATTCCTATTCAAGATTACCTTGATCTGAAACCTGTCACCTCTTACGACAGTCTGTTTCAAACGTTAGCTAAATATCAAGAACGACACCCTCCAAGGGCGGAAAACACCTTTAATCGCCAACGGGGTAATGGAAATATGCAAAATTCTAGGCGTGAAAATTTCACCCCCCCCCCTCAAAATTTCAATCGCTATCTACAAGAACGTCAATCGCCGCAGCCAAGGCGTAATAACTTTCAAAATTCTCGGAACGATCGTTATAATCAAAATCAGTCTCAAAACTTTTCTCGAGCTGATAGAAATAACAGAAATTTTCGTAACACTCGTAATAACCAGAGTCGTCAGTTAAACGAGTAAGTGGCTCTTGTGAGGAGGGTCAACAGCCACTGAATAACTCAACCACCTCCATATGTTTAGACACAATTTGTATCAGTCTGGTGGACCTTCCAAATTTGAATGCAATAATTCATGATACTTTCATACCTACTTATTGGGACACTGGTGCTGAACGCTCCTTTCTAGCATATGAAACTTATAAAAAGTATTTTGACTTTAAACCTTTAAAGCGGACAAATTTAAATATTACAACGGCTCAAGGCAAGTCCTGTGTTAATAGAGGCGAAGTCAGCCTGAATGTTAAAATTCATAAATTAAGTGTTAATTGGCCTTTTTACGTCATCGACAATCTTCAGCATCCCTGCATTATAGGGTTAGATTTTATGAAAGCAAATAATGTTGAAATAAATTTTGCCAATAAATCTTTACATATTGATGATTCTAAGTCAAATTCTAAACCTGTCGAGCCGACAGAGTTAATTGTTAATTTAGAGGAAAGTGCCCTCACTCATATTGAAAAAATTGATTTTGTTAATTTTCTTAATCAGTTTAAACAGTTATTCTCTGAGACACCTGGCTTAACCCATGTTGTTTGCCATGAAATTGACACTGGAACTAATAAACCAGTCTTTAGTAAGCCTTATCGTTATGATCAAGCCAAACAAGATATTATAAATTGGCATATTGATAAAATGTTGCAAAATGATATTATTATGCCTGTAACCTCTCCCTATGCATCTCCTGTTGTTTTATGTCGTAAAAAAAATGGTAAACCTATTAGTGATCCTGAGGCATGGAGATTTGCAATCGATTATCGTAGGCTAAATTCTATTACACAATATCCTCAGTATCCCTTGCCTATAATTGATGATTTGTTAGCACATATAACAACGACAAATTTTATGTCTACTCTCGATCTGACATCGGGTTATTTTCAAATTGCAATGAAACCCGCTGATATATCAAAAACAGCGTTTATAACTAAAAATGGCACGTTTGGTTTTAAACGAATGCCTTTCGGATGTTCAGGGGCTGTGGCGACATTCCAAAAAGCAATGGAAACTATTCTTAAACCTGTTTTGAATAAATTTGTACATGTTTATCTCGATGATATAATAATCACGTCCTCATCTTACAATGAGCATTTAGATCATTTAAAAACTGTTTTTACTCTACTGCAAAATGCAGGATTAACTTTAAATTCCTCTAAGTGCCATTTTGCACGACAGGAAATTAAGTACCTAGGCGTCAAAATAACGCCTGCTGGTATTTCTGTGGATAATGAAAAAGTTCAGCCAGTTTTAAACATGCCCCCTCCTACAACTTCCAAACAAGTTTCGAGATTTCTAGGCATGTGTGCTTGGTATGGGAAATTTATACCTAATTTTGCTCACATATGCGAGCCCCTCTTTAAACACAAAAGGAAAAGAGTTAAATTTCACTGGTCAAATGAAGCACAAGAAGCATTTGATAAGTTAAAAACTATACTTAGCGCTCCTCCTGTACTAGCTCATCCTAATTATAACATTAAATTTCAAGTAGCTACTGATGCTTCTTCGTACGGCATTGGTGCCGTTTTAAGCCAAGAAGGCCGCCCAATAGCATATGCGTCCCGTACGCTTAACGCTGCAGAAAGAAATTATCCAGTAACTGAACGTGAATGTTTAGCAGTGCTTTGGGGACTGCAAAAATTTCGTTTATATTTTACGCAACTTCCAGTAACTGTTGTTACGGATCATGCGGCATTAACTCGGTTAACAACTGGAAAGAACCTCTCCCCTCGCATGATTCGATGAACTCTTAAGTTATCTAACTTTAATATAAACATCGAACACCGACCTGGTTCTGACAATATCGTAGCTGACGCTCTTTCACGTACTATTCAAACTCAAGAAAATAAGATTGAATCTAATTTTACAAATCAATCCCTTGCTTTAAATGAAAAGAATGATCAGTTAAATTCTACTGTTAAAGCCTCATATATTCATCATTCGCATTTAAAGGCTGAACCGGTTCAATCCGAAATATTAGCAAACGTGACTGAAACTTGTGTAAAGGAAATTGAAAGTGAACAAGTAAACCAAGGTGCGTCTACAAATCCAGTCAGTACCTTAAACGATCATTTCGTATCTGATAAGAAAAAAGTAGCTTTAGCGCTTATGCCAGCATCTGTGTTAAATTAGAGAGATCAATTAATCCAAGAACAAAAAAATTATCCCGAATTTGGATTAATCTATAAGTATTTAGAAGATCCTGAGTCAGTTTCATTAATTGAATCAGCCATTGCCTTAAACTGGTCCCAATCTTTTTCTTTAATCGATGGCTTGCTTTTTTATTCAAAATTATTATCATCTTATGGCGAATTACGAGTTGTAATTCCCCAATCTCTTCGTCAAGCCATCCTATTTGAGTTTCATGACTCTCCAATTTCGGTTCACTTTGGCATTAGGAAAACTTATAAAAAGCTCAAAGATGCCTGTTACTTTCCTAAAATGAGGAAGTTTGTTAATGAATATGTTTCGAGTTGTCGCTTGTGCCAGCAATATAATTATAAAAATGTAAAGCCGGCCGGTAAATTAATTCCTATTAAAGTTGATTTTCCAAATCAAATTCTTGGACTCGACTTAATCGGTCCTTACCCCCTCTCTAGACCAAATAGATTTCGTTATGTGTTAGTTATGGTGAATTATTTTAGTAAATGGGTTGAATTTGTGCCTTTACGTAAAGCTTCGGCACAAGCAGTGGCCACTGCCTTCTTTAATAATTATATTTCTCGTTACGGCGCCCCCCTTCAAATTGTAACGGACCATGGTCCTCAATTTATAAGTAATGTTTTTAAGGCACTTTGCGATACACTCGAAATTAAACATGTCTTCACGGTTCCATATCGGCCGCAAGCTGATCAGGCCGAACGTGTTAATAGAACTTTAATAAATATGATTGCGACGTTCATTGGTCAAAATCATGAAAATTGGGATCAGTTTCTCTATCATTTTGGCTATGCGATTCGTACAGCGGTAAGTGATGCAACAGGAAAAACTCCCGCTGAATTGTTTTTGGGCAGAAAGATTCTGACCCCCTTTCAAAAACTGGTATTAGTGCAGCAAAACGCATCTCAATTTATTACGCGAAATATTGAAAAATTGCTACCAGAAGTTCAGAGAAATTTGAGAAAAGCTCAAGAGCAACAAGCCGTATATTATAACCTTAAACGTAGAATTTTAGAAGTAAAAGTGGGAGATAAAATACTCCTAGAATCACATTTTCTTAGCTCTAAAAAAGATTCTAAAGTAGCAAAATTTGGGCCAAAATTCATTGGGCCTTTCTCTGTTTTAAAGGTAGAACATAATAATCTGACAATCGATTTTAACGGCACCCCAACTACAATAAATGTTGACAAGATACGCATTTTTAAAGAGCGCACTCAATCATGTGCTGAAACTCTTGATAGCGATAGCGTGCAGGGTTCAAACCCACCTGACGAACAGTCCGCCTTTACGCCTAACCTCACTTCCCAGCCTAGTGCTCCTGATTCTTGTACAGCTGAAAAACTACCTACTCCTACAACACCCGAATAATCTGTTCAGGGCACTTCCGCTGATCGATCTAGTGTTAGCAGACCCGTCGCACAAAAGCGAGCTCGTAGTGGGTCATCAAACCATTCTAATGTGAAATTTCCTAGGCAAACTGGTCGCAAACGCGACTATTCTTTTACTAATAGCTCTTTTATACCGCAGATTAAAAAGAAAAAAGCTTGGAATAAGTATCTAAAACGGCCACAAGCCCCCTCCTCAAAGTCCTCTGGAACACATCGCCCACAGAAGGTATTAGCAGTTCCAGATTCAGTGCACACCGACTCCTTCCGACCTAAGAGAAAGGCAAGGGTTCGAAAAAGACCTACACCCTCTTCATCAGCTAGCGGACGGCACATGGAGAAATTCCTAGCAGCTCCTGACTCGATCGGCAAAGACGAGTTCTCTTTCCACCACCAATTGAATACCCGGCGTCAAGCCAGACTCCGACAACAGGCTCAGCCATATGAATCACCTGCCGAGCAAGCCTTTGTACAAGCCTTTTGGGATAGCCCTAGACCCCGGTCTGAAAGCCTGCTGCCCTGTGGCCTAGCTGACGAGTACATCGAGAACATTCACCAAGACCTCTAACCTTGCTGAAGTTACAGCTGCAAATTCACATCAGGTGATACCGTTCTCTATTTTTTTTTTCTATTACAAGTGCATTTCTGTCAGAGCTGTACAAAATGTTCGACGTACCTTGAAGCCTTTTTGGGACTTTATATTTTAAGAACTCTTACGAAAGTTATGGACTTTCCCAAACTAAAAATACAAAATTTAACTTAGCCATGAACTTTCAAATCAAAATTAATGTTCTGCTTCAATGTCAACATTTTTGTTCTCTCTTAAATATCTATTTTATGTATGTATTAAGTCTTTTACCTTGTAGCCATCTCCTGCAGAAAGCTGGTAATATAAACTGTTTTTTTGGCCCCTTTGTAAATTTCCCCCCTTTTTCTTTTGTCTTTCTATAAATAATGTATTTATAAACTGCATATTTGTATTTGTAAAACTTTTGAATATTTGTCTAAAAGTTTATCTGTATGTACTTTTAGAGAGAAAAAAAACTGTTTTTTTTTTTTAGCTATAAGCATAAAAAGTGTGTTTAACTATATAACATTAAAAAGACTAACTGCTCAGTTTTTTCCGCTTATGCTTTAGCTAAGGAGGGAGAAATATTTCTGTATGTAACCTATCTATTATGTTAATAGAGACGAACATGTCTCAGTTTCTTCCAGAGATGAATTCTAACTATTTTTTTTACTATGCATGCTGTAAAAGTTTTTCCCATTTCAGACACACTCTGATGGACTATTCCTCTTAATCTGGTGTTAAAACTATTTTTATCTAAAGTGAAAGATCTCTTAATTTGATGTCAAAAAGTTCTTTTTCCTGGATGTGGACAGCCTGCACATTCCGACGTCTGCTCTAGTATGAAGAAAGTTCATCCTATTCTTCGTTTAGTCATCTCCCTTGCAGACGTTAAGCTCCAGATACCAGTCCAGCCAGTACACTCCTACTAATAAAGATTTTCTCATGTTTTTCTTTAAAAAGAACAACTATTCTTGTGATTATAACAAACTTTAAATGTCGCATTTGTCCCAAGCGACTTACTATGTAAAGACACGCATGATAAATATAAAATTCTGATAAATAGAGTGACCAGTGATTAAACACCTTCAGCACAAAAATCTTAAAAAACAAGAAGTAATGCATGAAAATTCTAAATCTAATGAATAGAATGCATAACTAATATCTAACTATTACTATTTCCAATAGCAGCAAGTTTTGAATCCATGTTAACATGTAACAATTACAAAGTCGTGTATAAAGCTTAAAATAAGTAGCTGTTATTATTAGCCAGGTGTTATGAGATGTTTAACTCATTCTTAAAGCATCAAGCTGAATTTGATACAAAAAGTTATTGGTGTATGTAGGTCATTTAAATTTATTTTAAGTAAATAAATACATTTTTATTAATAAACTAACTGAATGGTCTATTACTAGGTTAATCATATATTATTAGTGCTAGTAAATGACAAAATACATCAATTATTGAATTTCTGTTTATTTTCAACTTTTTCAAGAATTGACCAATGTTATTAATCACAAAATGTGTGAAGATTCTCAATTACATTTTTGCAGTGGATTTCTAAGATTATATGATTATGTCAAAAAGTAAGATGAATTTTTAAGAAACTTCCTCTACTCTAAATGGTCAATTATTCATCAGTTACCTCTATGTAAAATAAATTTCCTATATTATATGAGACAAAAAAGTGATTTTATATCTATCAACAGATATAATATCGGGAAAACTACAGTCCGTCAAACAAAAAAGTGTGAAAGAAAAGCCTATGTGTACCATAAAATAACATAGCAATCTCATCCCATTTCCAACAGTTTCCGAGTATGAGCAGATAGAAAAAAAATGAAAATCAATTGTAAACTGATGAAAATATTGTTCATTGTGATTTGTGGTACACATAGCACATACCTTATACTAAAATATTATTTTATGAAACAATCACATGGGGATAATTTATATTTTTTCAACACAAGCTTAAATATTCTGCTCACGTAATGGTTATTCTCTTGAGCACAACTAAACGTTTTATATAGCGGAATTTCCGGTAGAATAGGTATCTTTAGGCTCTTAAAAAAAAAGGGCCTAAGTTACATCTGTGGAGTTGTGATCATATATTATAATTTAAAATCTTACGTTTTATTTCTAAATTTTAGTAGAATTTAATAATATTCCTATTACAACAACAAAATGTTATAAGTTGCATGCAGAGTTGATTGTTTCGATGCTAAATTATTTATGGCGTTCCTAGAAAAAAAAGATAAGGGGTGATTTCCTTCAACATTCTGAACATTATGTAATTAACAGTTGATTGAATAAATTAAAGTAAGAGAAGTCGTTCAATAAACAAAAGAAAAAATTACAATAAGGTGTTTGAGTATTTTACCTCACATAATATGTTGTTTAATTTAACGCTATTGCACTTCAAATAAGTTGAGCCCATAGGTCATAATGATAAACAATTTTCCGTTGTGTCCCTGTAAAAATCTATGAGCACTAGATTCACTAAAATCTGTTCTCGCGACGGTAACCTCTAACATGCATATAAATTTTCAGGTCATTCGAATAAAGCTTTTAGAAATTATCGTACTGTAAATAATTTGAGCCCATAGGCCACAATATTAGAGAATGTTTCTTTGTGTCTTCTAAAAAATACTATGAATGTTACATTTACCAAATTCTATACAGTTTGTGCGACGGTGATCTATGATATGTATATAAATTTATTATTCAATTTAATAGGCTTTTAAACTATTGAAATGAACGGAATAGCTATCGAAATTTAAATATTTTGAACCCATAGGCCACAATAGTAGAGTTTTTTTTTTTTTTTTTTTTTTTTTTTTTTTAAATCTCCCTGTAAAAAAAAAGATAAGGGCTAGATTCACCAAAATCTATACAGCTTTTGCAACTGTGACCTATAAAATGTATATAAGTTTTCAGTTTAATCACATTTAGACGCTATCGTACTTTAAATAATTTCAACCACAGGCCATAATGATAAAAAAATTTTCTTTGTGTTCTTTAAAAAGAACTAAAAGTGCTAGATTCAGGCAAATCAATAGAGTTCGTGCTACGGTGATCTATAACATACGTTCCAACTTTCAGTTGAATTGATCAAAACGTTAAGACGTTATTTTGTTCACTCACACACATACATACATCACTGTAAAAATAGCTAAAATAAGCTCTGGAAACCTCAAAACGTATAAATACACTAAAATCTCAAAGTCGAATTTTTTCATGATTACAATGCTTTCCTTACATATGTATGTTGGAAAAATAAAATTCTATTGATTTTAGTTTATATAGATCCTTATGGAACATTTCAAATGTTAAGGATTATTAAATATTACATCGGCATTGCATAATTCCTGTTAAACCAGAATCTTCATTTGTAAGCATGATAATGAACCGAAAACACTATATATTTTAGAAGATTTTTATTCTATTACTCAATAAATACCTATTTTTTAAAGTGTAGAAGATGTTTCATTAAAACCCTCGTAATTTTTGTAATGCCATATTCCTTTTTTAAAATATACTTTAGATATTGAGACTTGCTGGCGATAATATTAATTTAAAAAGCAGAAAAAAAATGCATAATATTATCTAAGGCATGAACATTAAGGAGAAAGGAAACATAAGAAACATGCTAACACTTTTTAATGAACATTCTCTTGATTTACATGGCAATTTTACATTACCTTTGTATTGAAATTTGGAATTTCAATTACTTACAAGTTCATTTGAAATCATTTTTAAGGAATTGTCAATATAAATATTTTACAAGAAACAGTGCCAGTAAAAATCAATAAATATATAGATTAATAGAGCCTACGTTGTTTTATAACAACGACCATAAAATGTAAGGTTGTACTTCAAATATTCAATAGTTTTCTTCATCTGTTCTCTAATTAGGCATTTCTGAAATGGTATTCAAAATCTCATTAGAGTGGAATATGTATGAAACTAAATAAGGTTAAAAACTTACTTTATATCTCGTGTTTTCCCATTTCAAGTCACTACAAATGGAGCCAGACAAATGCACTTTAGAACTTGATTTAAATTTTAAAGTTTCAACTGTATTACAGTTTTATTACGCATTAAATTTCAGGACATTTATGAACTTTAAAATATAAGTTTACAGAAATTTTGAAGTGCTTTTTGAAATATAAATTATTGCCTTAATTTATGTTAAAAGGAAGCATCAGTTAGTTAAGAATAGATGCCAGAATAATTTATGAATTTCATTATTTGTAAATGCAACATATTCGAAACATTTAAGCACAGACCTCATGTAAATTTCAAATTAATTTATATCATAAATATAAACAATTATTAATGATATATTTATTGAAAATTAAATTGAAACACATGCAGTTTGTTCGTAATTATAATAAAAAAATTTATACTAGTTTTATTTATTTTAATTTATTGTAACTCCAATACGAACAATTTTGTAGAAAATGAGAAATATGTTCACTTTAAGGATTTTTTATTAAATTAAATTGTAAACCAACTTTCTGATTTCTCATTATGCAAATTGTTGATGAACAACGTTGTATTCATGATTTTCTGAAGAATAAATTTACTCTTGAATAAAATTAAGAGTTATAATTTTATTTGTCATTTATAAAAAAAAAAAAAAAAATGTATTTTATGCATCTGTTAATATTTATCAATATCATAATAATTTTAAAGATAATTTAGCACATTTCTAAGGCAGCATAGTGCAAAGATACATTTGGTCAAATAAACAAGAATAGTAAACCTTAAAATTAATAATAATAATAATAAATATATAAATATCGTTTAGAATATATAATACATGGTATATATTACCGCTTGCTGCATACACTACATACAGAAAAATAAAATCATGGGTATTCTGCATCCAATGCTCCTACTTCTG
This sequence comes from Salticus scenicus, assembly GCA_963930645.1. Classification (NCBI taxonomy): domain Eukaryota; kingdom Metazoa; phylum Arthropoda; class Arachnida; order Araneae; family Salticidae; genus Salticus; species Salticus scenicus. The sequence continues at coordinate 303,449,126 of OZ005652.1, forward strand.
AGTCACTTGATTCTTAAATTCTGAGTCAATTAAGCATTAAATTTTTATTATAAAGTAACACTGGCAGTATATGTGAATTTCCAACAGTATCTCAGTGCAAAAACGTATCCATGTTAAAAATAGATGCTCTTTATCTAATTGTTGAAAGTTAAAATTTGAAACAAACATATTGACAGATATTTATACACAAAGCTAGCACTGCAGAATCTAATCTTGCAACAGATCTAGTAAATCGATTTTAGATGAACCCTATACGATCCCTGATTCAGTATGAGTAGGGTCGGTTTTGATACCTCTAGTTCAGATAATTCTAAATATTAAAGCGACAGATTATTTTTTAGATGAAATATGAAAAATAAATATTAAAATATAAATAGGTATCTATTCATCATGGTTATTTATTACAAAATCTGGTGTCACATGCACACGACTGTCTCTTACTCTGCCTTTTAAAACTTCAGAGAGAGATTGCAGATAGAAAAGTAAAATAACAAGTATTGTATATATACCTACGTTAAAAAATTTTTCAAACTAAGTGTAGGAAGAGTTTTATTTGACAAATAATGTTGTATGCACTACCGCCCACTCAAACCCCATTCGAATAATACCTACATTAATAAAGATATCAAGCTCTTATTAATTTTAAAAGTTTATTACAAATTGTTAAACATTCACCCCAACCCCGCCTTAAAATTTATCAACCTTGTTCAAACATTTGATGTAGGTACTTCAAAATAAAACATCTGAAGTGTCTGTAATTATTTGCTTTTCAGGTACGCTGATAACAGATGTATAAAAACATAAACCGTTAAAAACGTGACTTTATCATTTAAGGAACCTCAAAGCAAGTAACTATACAAAAGACAAGAACTGAAAATTTTACTAAAAAATACTTTATTTACCGTATGCCTATGAGGAATTAATTCTCATTTCTGGACATTTTTCTTGCAATTTCCAAGTATAGTACTATTATATTCTAGTTCTTTTGGGTAGCCCCGTAAACGATTGCTGAATGATTTTCATATTATACTTTACGTAAAGCATTCTTTTATGCATATAAAAAGTATATGTTCATTTCATTTTATTTAGTGCAACCTATATATGTTAAAATGTACTATCTACCAAAAATTTTGCTCAAAGACGTAAAGTATTTGAATTATTTTGGATGTCCCTGAACACGAACTATTTGCTTTTTATCGACGAAAAGTTTAGTGTAGCATCCCTATGTGATACACATTTAGAATACCGAGTTTGAAATTTCTGCTGTTGTTTGTTCTTCTGATATGCTGATAACAGATAAACACACAGACACACAGACAAACCGCTAAAAATATGGTTTTCAATTTCAGGACGCCTTAAAACGAGTAAATATAACAAAAACTCAATTTCAAAAATTTAGCCCAAAAACAATACTTTCTCTACTTAAATGTAGGTTTGGCATTTCAGCAAATTTTGAGTGATGTCGCATATAAGATGATCCCTGCAGACATTACTAGACCGGCCTCATTAACAAGCTTTTAGTAAAATAAAAACAATCAAATGGTCAGAACAAAAAAAAATAAATAAATGAATAAAAAATAAGCATTTTTTTACTTTTTCTAACCCACATATACGGTAGAGAAAATATTGTTTTGGGGTCAGATTTTTGAAAATGAGTTTTTGTTATATTTACACGTTTTGGTGTCTCCTGAATCAGAAAATCTTGTTATTAGAGGTTGGCATCTGTGTGTGCGTGTGTGGCAGTTGTTTGACTGTCTGTAATCAGCACATCTCTAGAACATAGCAAAAGCAGAAGGTCCAAACTCGGTATTCTAAATGTGTATCATATAGGAATGCGATGCTACATTGAATTTTTCAGTGAGATCAAGCGAATGGTTCGTGTACAGGGACATCCAAGGGTATTCAAATACATTATATCTATCAGGAAATTTCTGGTAAGTGCAGTGTAACATCTATAGGCTGACTTAAACAAAACGAAATGAATAAAAAATTTTACATGCATAAAATCATGTTTTGTGCAGATTGTGGGGTGGAAATCATTCATCATTCGTTTACAGGGCTATCCAAAATATTTGGATATATTGGGGCTATACTTGGAAATTGCTGGAATTGTAATTTATTTTGGGTTAAATGTTATTCAAGTAAGATTAAATTTTTCACAGCATTATTTATAGTGCATATTGTTTATGGACATTATACAGGGCTACCCAGAATTGAGCTAAAAGTTCTTTTCTATTGAATTTAATTGATTTAAGTTCTTTCTTACATTTTAATATGTCGACGAACACTGCTCAGGAAGAAAAATTAATTTTTCATACCCATGCTATAAACAAAGTATTTTTTTAAGTTAAATTTTCAATTTTGTTTTTTGTATAATATCCCGTTTTAAGATATCCTGATTAAGAAAGTCCAATTTTTAGCGGTTAATCTTTATGTATATTTATTATCATCATAATTTAAGAACAAATAACAGCATAAAATTCAAATTTGGTATTTTGAAATTCGTAAATTTAATCAAGATTTTTAAGTTTGAAGTCAAATTAATATTAGCCTTGATTTTTCTTTAATAATTGTAGGCACTATAATTTAGAGGGAACTGACGGAGGGCTATCGCCCCTCCCCCTCTATTCGCCGCTCAGTTATAGTGCGAATAGGTCTGCGTGAGGGGGAGGAATCCTAAACCTATTTTAGATTATTTTTTAAGTACATTCTACTTTATTATTTTACGTTATTGGCCATAAGACTCAATATGCAATCTACCTTTAGTATTGAAATGCAGGGTAGGAGAAAGTCGTGTGAGTGACACATCAGATTATCTACTTTTTCTAGCCTATACATAAAGAAAATATTGTTTTGGGGTCAAATTTTCGAAACTGAGTTTTTGTTATATTTATTTTATTTTATTTTATTCATTTATTTATTTTATTATATACAGTGGTGGCCAAAAGTGTGGACATTTTTTGAAAGTTTCATGTTTTTCAACTTTGTGTGCTTATAGAATATATTAATTTTCACTTAAATACAAATGTTTATATATCAAATTGAAGGTAATTTTATGTAGAATTTAATAACAAAAACAGAATTAAAATATCTGAATTACGAAAAAGGTTATGTTCATTTTAGTAGAACAAATAAACACAAATCGTTTTGAATAATGACGTGTTTTGTAATAAAAGCGCACTGGCCAATCACAAACACTGTTCTGAGGACCAATCAAATGTCTGTAACTATAGTTTAGATTATTTGGATGGTAAAAGAGTTATTGTTGTGGAAATATTTTGCGGAATGATGCATACTAGTACAATTAAATAGAGTATTGCTGTTTTTGCATATTTTATGTCCTTTTTTTTTTTTTTAATTAAACTTATATTAAACAATGTCACCAACAAGAAGAACTGATTGGACATCTACAAAAAGAAGCCGAATTGTCATATTGAGAGAAAATGGCCTCTCCTATGCTGAAATTGCAAGACAAGTTGGTGGTTCAGTGACTTGTTCTGATGTACAAAAGTTATGTTTACGTTATGGAAAAACAAAACCAGTGGAAAATAAGGCCAAATCAGGCCGAAAAAAATGCACAAGTGCTACTGCCGATAGAAAAATTAAACGGCTATGCTTTCAAGATAGAAAAATTTCACCAGATGCCATTAGATGTGAAATTAATGCAGCGGGTATTGCAGTAAGTTCAAGAACAATAAGAAGAAGGTTTTCAGGATTTGGACTACGAGCTAGAATTCCAAGGAGAAAATCATATTTAAATCAAAAGGAACGCGAAAAACGAATTAAGTGGGCAAAAGAATACATTAAATGGTCAGAAAATCAATGGAAGCAAGTAATCTGGAGCGATGAGAGTAAAATATCGCTCTTTGGTAGTGATGGTAGAAAATACGTGAGACGTAGAGTAGGTGAAGCACTTCATCCTGATTGCATTGAAGCAAATACAAAAAACCCAACAAATGTCATGATTTGGGCATGTATGTCTGCAGATGGTGTGGGCCGAATTCAAGTGATTGATGGCTTCCTGAATGCCAAAAAATACATCGAAACTGTCCTGGAACCAAAATTGATGCCTTCCATCAGGGATCTCTTCCCCAACAAAGCACCATTTATTTTTCAGCAGGATTCAGCTCCATGCCACACAGCAAAAGTATGCAAAGCATGGTTTCAAAATAAAGGCATAGATATATTACCATGGCCAGGAAACAGCCCTGATCTCAATCCAATTGAAAATTTGTGGCGACGTTTGAAAATTCTTGTACGAAAAAAACATCCATCCAATAAAAGACAACTTATTCAATCTATAATTGATTCTTGGCACCATGTGATTATGAAAGATGAACTACAAACACTCGTTTACTCGATGAAAAGACGTTGTGAAGCTGTCTTAAAAAATAAGAGTTATCCTACTAAGTATTGATTGTGTAAGTATCACTTTAAAAAAATGCAAATCTAAGATAGATCTTACTATTAGTTGCATAACATTTTTTGGAATACAGATATTGTAATACTGTTTTTGTTATTAAATTCTACATTAAATTACCTTTAATTTGATATATAAACATTTATATTTAAGTGAAAATTAATATATTCTACAAGCACACAAAGTTGAAAAACATGAAACTATCAAAAAATGTCCATACTTTTAGCCACCACTGTATATATTGTTACGAAATTGTAAATAATTGTGTTTATTTCTGTATAAATTCTTTCAAAGAGGCTTAGTAAGTTGATAAAGTGCTAATTTTGTGCATTTCTAGTCGTTTTAGCGTTGAAATAGCCTTATTTTCCCTTAAAAACGCATTAAGAAGCCCCAGTAATGCAGGTAATGCATTTGGCGCCAAATTTGGCGACTTTTTCCCACCTTGGCGATTTTTTTGGCGACCTTGGCGAGAAAATCCTTATATGGGATATACCAAATATGGAAGCTGTAAGTTGATTGGTTGACCACTTTCTAGAGTTTTCTCGATAAATCTGGGCTCCATGGAACAGCATATAAGGAGCGCTTCCTCGCCAAGGGCAGTCAGTTCAGTTCAGTCTTCAGCCAGCTTCGCTAGTGCTTGCATTGCTCTTGAGCCTCTTTGAGAGAGACTTGCTTCAAGTGTTATTGTTATACAGTTTGTACTGTGAATTTGCTATTGACAGCTGTTTGTTTAAGCTGTGTTTACTGTTTGAATTGAAGCTGATACTTGGTTTATAGACCAGTATTTTTCTGGAACTTTCTGTGAATAAATTACTGAATTTTTGTACGTTTGGCCTTTCATTCTCAGACAACTCACGAACCCCCAAGTACGCAACATTTCTGGTGTCAGAAGTGGGATTGTCTGTGAATGGTGATAACGAGAGCTATGGAGGAGATGAGGAAACTTCTAGAAAGCTTAGCTACCCAGATGAATGAAATGAAAGAGGGACAGAGAGAGATGAAAGATAGCCTGAGTCAAGAGATGAATGAAATGAAAGCCGGACAGAAGGAAATGAAAGACGGTTTGACTGAAGAAATGAAGGTAGCACAAGAGAAAATGGAAACATCGCAAAGAGAGTTGAAAGACAGTTTGACCGAAGAAATTAAATCTAATCAAGACGAGATGAAGAGAGAACTTTCGACAGTAAAGGAAGTGATTGAAAGTAAATTATCGGATATGGGAAGCAGAATAGATGGAATAGAAGAGAAAGTTTTGAAAATAGAAGAGAGTTTTGAAGAGAAGGCAATGAAGATCGAGGAAAATGTTATGAAAGTAGAAAAGAATTTTGAAGAGAGATTTATGAAGATAGAAGAGAATTTTGAGGAGAAATTTAAAGAAAACTTTGATCAAGAGCTGAAAGGAAGGGTTTCAGAGATAGAAAGCAAGTTTAAGAGAATAGAAGAAGATCTGGAGAGAAAAGTGGAAGAAAAGTTAGAATCCATGCCCCAGGAAACTGAAAAGAAAGAGAGAAGAATCCAGAATCAGGAATTTATTAAGCTATCTACCTACGATGGCAGTTCCTCCTGGCATGTATATAAGACGCAATTTTCCATCGTTGCTGAAGCTAACGGCTGGGACTCTACCGCCAAGTCAGTCCACTTAGCAGCAGCATTACGGGGAGATGCAGCCGAGATCCTGAGAAATGTTTCTAAAGAAGAAAGGAACGACTTCGAGGCCCTGACTAGAGCACTGGAGCTACGGTTCGGAGAGAAGTGTTCTAAGGACTATAGTCGCCTCCAGCTAAAGTCCCGTTACCAGAAAACGGGCGAAAGTTTGCAAGAGCTGGCAGCGGACATTCAGAGATTGTCACACCTAGCATTCTCAGACTGTCAAGCTGATACTCGAAACGACTTAGCTCTTCAGTACTTTATCGATGCTGTTCGGGATCCAGAAATTCAAAAAGCGCTGAGACTTTCCAACATCAGAGACGTAGAATCAGCTTTAGGCTATGCACTTAGGATAGAGGCAGCCCAACAAGCCTCCCGTAAAGACCGCCATACCATAAGAGCAGTCTCATTAAACGATACGCCTGCTGGTGAAAATGAAATGAAGAGAAGTATCGAAGAGATCTTAAAGAGATTGCGCAGCCTGGAGAATAATAAGGAAATAAAGGACCGGAAGATAAAGTGCTGGGGCTGTGGAGGGGATGGTCACGTGAAGAGGAACTGCCCTGTACGACCAACTGTAGGAAATCACCCGGCTTCACCATCACTGCAGGGAAACTAAGAGGAGGCCATCTCGCGGGGCGGAGGTTGCCTAAAATTAAAGAGCCCCAATTTACAGTATTTCATGTTTCATCGATGAGTGGCGGCGATAATGGACTTCACGTCTATGGCCAAGTCAACAACGCCACGTGCCGGATGATTCTGGACACGGGAGCCAACGTGACCATCATTAGAACGGATTTGGCTCAAGAACTAAAAGAGAAGATCATCTGGACTCCGCCCTGCGTTAAACTCCAGACTGTGACCGGAGACGAAATCAAAATATATGGAAAAATGAACTTGACCATCACTTTTGGGAATGCCAGTTACCATCATATAACATATGTGGCAGATATAAGAGATCCTGTAATCATTGGAATTGATTTCCTGAGAAAATTTAACTTTAAATTGGACTTCAAGAATAATGAACTGCATTCGAGTTCGGAAGACATAGCTGTGTTCAACACTGAAAATCAAGACATTCAGCCAATATGCCAGATAACAGCCAAGTCGGAAATTTCCATCCCTCCACATACAGAGACAATAGTTTCAGGAACACCTCCTACCAAGCAGTACTTCCGCTATGGACTGATTGAATACCCGAATACAGACAATAGCCCAAGAGGAGTTCTGGTAGCTTCATCTCTAGTTGATCTCTCAAAGAGTACTATTCCTGTGAGAGTCGCAAACATCAGCGATAAGGTCCGGACAGTGAAGAAGGATGAGGTGTTAGCAACCTGCACTCCTGTCACATGCATCAACCGCCCCACGCAATCAACCGAATCCAAGTCTTCTGAACAATTAATAACGGAATTACTCAAGAATGCAGAGTTAGGAAAGGAACAGAGATGTGCTGCGGAGAAGCTACTCCAAGAATTTAAAGACCTTTTTTCTCGAACACCTGAAGACGTCGGGAGAACGAACATCACCCAGCACAGAATTGATACAGGAAATCATCCTCCAATCAAACAACATCCAAGAAGACTTCCATTCGCTAAACAGGAAGAGGTCACTGAACTTCTAAGTGAAATGCAGCACAATGATGTCATCGAGCCATCAACGAGTCCTTGGGCCTCTCCCATAGTACTGGTGCGGAAAAAGGATGGTTCAACAAGATTTTGTGTGGATTATCGTCGTTTAAATGACATCACGAAGAAAGACAGTTACCCTCTTCCCAGAATTGACGACACATTAGACACACTTGCTGGCAATAAATGGTTCTCGACTTTGGATCTTAAGAGCGGTTACTGGCAAGTAGAATTACATCCTGATGATCGTGAGAAGACTGCATTCACCACGGGACAGGGACTGTGGCAATTTAAAGTTATGCCATTCGGATTATGTAATGCTCCTGCCACCTTCGAACGCCTGATGGAGACAGTGCTAAAAGGACTTTCCTATGAGGCCTGTCTGGTGTATTTGGATGATATTATCATTGTGGGGCGCACCTTTGAAGACCATCTACGAAATATCCGAAAGGTGCTAGAGAAACTCAGAATGGCTAACCTCAAATTGAATCCAGGCAAGTGTAACTTGTTCCGTCGTGAAGTGAGCTACCTCGGCCATATCATCTCTGCCGAAGGTGTGAGAACTGATCCTGAGAAGATCTCTGCAGTCGAGAACTGGAGTCGCCCTGAAAATATACACCAACTACGAAGTTTCCTGGGGTTATGCACTTACTACAGGAAGTTTGTCAAGGGTTTCTCAAATATTGCCAGACCACTCCACAAGCTGACGGAAGCCAAACAGAAGTTCCTGTGGACAGATGAATGCGAAAATGCGTTCAAGCGACTTAAAGAGGCCTTAACATCATCGCCTGTCTTGACGTATCCACAGCCCGACAGACAGTTCATACTTGATACAGATGCCAGCCATGAGAGTGTCGGTGCTGTTCTGTCGCAGGTAATTGATGGTCAAGAACATGTCATTGCCTATTGGAGTAAATGCCTGTCTAAACCAGAGCGAAATTACTGTACCACCAGGAAAGAGCTACTCGCCATCGTAAAAGCCATAGAACATTTCCATCATTACCTCTATGGCAGAAGATTCCTACTCCGGACTGACCATGCATCTTTAACGTGGTTGCTCCAGTTCAAGAACCCGGAAGGACAGATTGCCAGGTGGATACAACGCCTGCAGGAATATGACTTCGAGATACGTCATCGTAAAGGGACTCTACATGGTAATGCAGATGCCTTGTCACGGAAGCCCTGCTCGGAAAGCTGCAAGTATTGCTCTAGAGCCGAACAGAAATACCTGCCGATAAATCCGGTTGCCTGCCAAGTTACTGTCTCAACACCATCAGATCAAGATCCTGATCCATGGAGTGACGAAGAACTTAGAAAATCCCAGTTGGAAGATCCTGACATAAAGCCAATATTACAGCTGAAGGAGACGACCAGCAACAGACCTATCTGGCAGGACATTTCCAGATTTAGTCCCATTACGAAAAGTTATTGGGCACTTTGGGACTCTCTTCATATCAGAAACGGCGTATTATACAGAAAGTGGGAATCTGATGATGGGAAAAGCTTCAGATGGCAGATTTTATTACCAAGATCAAAAATTCCAGCTGTTTTAGAACAACTGCATAGTAGCTCTACCGGAGGCCATTTTGGGGTTATGAAGACTCTGCAGAAAGTTCGGGAACGCTTCTACTGGTGCAAGGCAAAGGAGGATGTGGAGAAATATTGTAAATCCTGTGATGCTTGTGCGGCACGTAAAGGCCCGCAGAAACGAAGTCGAGGAAGACTGCAACAGTATAACGTGGGAGCACCATTTGAACGGATTGCAATCGACATCTTGGGTCCTTTGCCACGGACCTCCAGTGGAAATAAATACATTCTCGTCGTGATGGACTATTTCACCAAGTGGCCTGAGGCATATCCCATTCCCAATCAAGAGGCATGCACAGTCGCAGAGGTCCTTGTGCAGCAATGGGTGTCAAGGTACGGCACGCCCCTACAACTTCATACCGACCAAGGTAGGAACTTTACCTCTGATGTTTTCCAAGGACTGTGTCAACTACTCGGCATAGACAAAACCCGGACAACACCCTTACATCCCCAGTCGGACGGCATGGTCGAGAGGTTCAATCGTACCATCCTGAATAACCTCTCCCTTCTAGTATCAAGGAACCAGCAAGATTGGGACTTGAAGTTGCCATTGTTCCTGCTGGCTTATCGAAGTGCTGTCCATGAAACCACCGGCTATACTCCAGCCCAGATGCTGTTTGGACGTGAACTTCGTCTCCCTTGTGATCTCCTGTTTGGTTGTCCACCCGATGCGCCTTCATCGCCCGAGGAGTACATCCAAGATCTCCAGGCACGATTTGAGGACGTACACAACTTTGCTCGGGAGCGGATTAACATGGCAACGGAGAAAATGAAGACAAGGTACGATCTAAAGGTTACACAACATGAGTTTCAGGAAGGAGAGAAGGTCTGGTTGTGGAATCCTGTTCGACGCAAAGGACTCTCTCCCAAGTTACAGTGCAACTGGGACGGACCATACACAGTCTTAAAAAGGCTGAATGATGTAGTGGTGCGGATCACTAAAACACCTTCGTCAAAACCGAAGGTGGTGCACTATAATAGGCTAGCCAAGTACCACAAGTAACGGTAATATTAAAAATTAAAAATGTAAATACAGGTAAAATTTGCGCATGCGTAATGTAAATATTTGTATATAGATACTTGTACATATTTGTAAATTTTGTAAATATTTCTCACTTGATTTGTATTTCTATTTTATCGTTATATGCAATTTAGTTTTTGTATTTTAGATTGTGTAAATTTGTTTAGTTTCGCCTCTTGACCAAGGGTTGCACTGCCCGGGACGTGCAGTCCTTGGGAGGGGGGCAGTGTTACGAAGTTGTAAATAATTGTGTTTATTTCTGTATAAATTCTTTCAAAGAGGCTTAGTAAGTTGATAAAGTGCTAATTTTGTGCATTTCTAGTCGTTTTAGCGTTGAAATAGCCTTATTTTCCCTTAAAAACGCATTAAGAAGCCCCAGTAATGCAGGTAATGCATTTGGCGCCAAATTTGGCGACTTTTTCCCACCTTGGCGATTTTTTTGGCGACCTTGGCGAGAAAATCCTTATATGGGATATACCAAATATGGAAGCTGTAAGTTGATTGGTTGACCACTTTCTAGAGTTTTCTCGATAAATCTGGGCTCCATGGAACAGCATATAAGGAGCGCTTCCTCGCCAAGGGCAGTCAGTTCAGTTCAGTCTTCAGCCAGCTTCGCTAGTGCTTGCATTGCTCTTGAGCCTCTTTGAGAGAGACTTGCTTCAAGTGTTATTGTTATACAGTTTGTACTGTGGATTTGCTATTGACAGCTGTTTGTTTAAGCTGTGTTTACTGTTTGAATTGAAGCTGATACTTGGTTTATAGACCAGTATTTTTCTGGAACTTTCTGTGAATAAATTACTGAATTTTTGTACGTTTGGCCTTTCATTCTCAGACAACTCACGAACCCCCAAGTACGCAACAATATATATATATATATTTTTTTAATCTTGTTTATGTTTAATTGTATATATAATTATATATATACATAACATGCCAATTTGGCTTTACCATTATTTTTTAAAACTTTACATGAACTTTGATTACAGCTGCAATTGCGCTTAATCTTATGTGTATTATTTCAATTTTTAATCATGTACCTTATTTGGCTATTTGTGGATCTATGCTTTTACCAACTCTTTGATGTAGAATTGTTTTATCTATGGTAATAAATTAAAATCAGTTCTATTTTTGTTGTGTTGGTATTGTTTTGAATCTATTAATTGCTAAATTTTAAAGTTAAATTTTATTACGATATATATATAGAGAGAGAGAGATAGATAGATAGATAGATATTATGTCAGGTTTTTAGTGATTGGTGTGTATGTCTGTGAGTCTGTTATCGGAATATCTTAAGAACAAAAAGCAGCAGAAAGTCCAAACTCGGTATTCTAAATCTGTATCATACAGAAGTGTTACTCTAAACATTTTGTGAAGATGAAGCAAATGATTCGTGTACAGGGACATCCAAGAAAATTCAAATAGTTTCGTCTATTGGTTCAATTTCTGGTAGATAAAGTTTAACATCTATAGTTTGAACTTAATAAAATTAAATGAATATTTTTTACATACATAAAAGCATGTTTTGTGTAGAACATCGTACAAAAATGCCATACACCATTCACTTACTGAGCTACCAAGAAGAACTAGAATATGATGGTATTAGACTTAAAAACTGCTAGAATTGTATTTCAGGTTATCTTGTGTGTTATTACTATAGGACTATATTTAAGTAAACAATGTCCATAATCGGCGTACTGGGATAGCAATAATTAAGCAAAAACATTCTTTTTTATTGAATGTAATAGTTGGATGTGCTTTAATACATTTTACCACGTCTAAAAAATTTCTCAGGAATGAAAATTAATTCCGTAAACCCATACGGTAAAGTATATTTTTTTATTTAATTTTCAGCGCTTGTTTTTTGTGTAATTAGGGGAGAGTTTGGATGAATGGGACATTTTTCATGTTTTTACTGATAACGTTCACCATATGTATTTCAGAAATATGTATTTCATGTCACCATATTTATTTTTTGTAACATTGCTCATAAGTACACTTCAGTAATAAGTTACACATAAACATACTAACTTTAATAAAAATTTATCATTTTTAATTAATAATATATATATATATATTTTTTACATGCATGTGCATTTTCCGATTCATCCCCACCTATGGGGATGAATGGGACAGGACTGGAGTTAACAAAGAAAAGAGAACAAAATGGAAAGTAAATAAATTTTTTAAGTTAAATTGGTTTATGTAACTTTATTACACACTATGAATTTACTGAAATTAACATAAACTGATGTATTGACTCAAATTAACGCCAAAAGGCAAAAGTCCTTTGGTTCGCACAGTTCCTAATGCACTAGGCTTTGATAATTTAACCTAATAAGATCTAATCTATAAATAAATAAATAAATAAGACACTAGAAAGAGTTAAACCATTATAATAGAGTAAAAATTATCCAGATAAATTTTTGTTTCCAATTGATCGGGAAAAATCAGCATTCTATTCTGTATTGCATTAATAATCACCAGGATTTATTTAATTAGCTTGATTGAAAGTGTGATTTTAATCAAATTATTATTAGTTTATTTTTATTATTATTTTTTTTATTATTATTATTTAAGTTGCATTGAATATTCTAACTTATAATTTCTTTAGTCATAATTATTATAAACAAAAATCAGAACAATTAATTTCTATCTATTTTTTTACTAAATCCATGCTACTTTTATAATTCCATGTTATGACTACTGAACTACAGGTTATAAAAATATTGAAAATCTATTTAAGATTTGTTTTAATATAATTCTTGTGTACAATTTAAATTAGCACATAGTGGGAATGTCCCATTCATCCCCATTCAAACTGTCCCAACCACCACATGGTCATATAAAACAGGAAACAGACTTAATGAACATTTGCTAATATTCTTCTTGAATATCATAAATACAATAAAAGATTATGCCTTTTTACCATATAAGAGTTATATTAACTTTAAACAAATAGTTAATGTCTTAACTACTACCTAATTAAATCAGTAAAAACTTACTTTGGCAGTTTAAAAAGACACTTTAATTTTTTTCTGCCCTTCTATGCATAGCCCAATTCTGAAACTACACTTGATGAATGACCTCAGTGCTGCCATATATCAGAAAAATTGTCAAGTTCCCAGTGCTTGCAAAACATAAAAATTTTGCTATTGTCCCATTCATCCTGCGTCCCATTCAACCCCACTCTCCACTGCGCCTTTTGAGCGTTCCTGAATACTAAAGTCATGTTTTTAAAGGTTGGTTTTTGTGTATCCCTGTTGTCTGCGTAACAAATAAGGGCAAAAAATGCAAATGTTTTATTTTGAAATTTTTATGAGGATTCTACTTGAAAAGTTTGACCAAGATTAATAAGTTTCAAGGGGTGGTGCGAGTGAAAGTTGTCCGAATAATTTGAAATAAACTTTTAACTTTAATCATAGCCTTGAATTCTACATAAATTTAGGTATTATTCAAACGAGGAGTGGAAGAGGGTGCGGTAGCCCCTCCCTCACGCAGAATTACTTATCAAATAAAATTGTTCCTAAACCTAGTTATAATTCTTTTTACCGTAAGTTTATATACAGTACTTGTTACTTTACCTTTGACTCTAGAATCTGTCTTTATACTTTATGTGGGGTAGTAGAAAGTCGTGTAAATGCCACACCAATTTTGTTTCCACACAGTTTTAATAAATAATACATGAAATATACATCTTGCGATAATTCAGAATATTTTAATACCTGAAATATGTATTCAATTTTACATTAAATAAGAAACGTAGCTAGGATTTACCTATTAATAAGAATTTTAAGTAAAATTTTAAGTAAAAATAAAAATGCGCGATACTTGTTTATTTATTTAGCTCTTTCAGTAAAATATACAACTATACATTAACGTTCTGTTATAAACATTTATTGTATTATGACTGATACATGCCGATAAACTAATGAGAAGACGTACATCTGTAGTATGTATTAATCATGCTTTAGTTTACATGCATTTACATGTACATACTATATCAGTCCAAATATAAATGCTACATATGTTACTAAGGTAAACGTAATATAGTATGTATATGCACATATGTATACATAAGGTATTCTCCGCCTTATGATTTCGTTATATCGATTTCAAAACAACTATTTTGCTTCTATTATTATTCGTAAATTTGCACATAAAACGAAGTAATGTTTATTTGGATAATTTTTTCATAAATTTTGGAATCAGTATGAACAAGAAAATAAAGAAATAATATATTAAAATAATGATATTAGATAACAAAAACGAATGATTAAGCCTATAATAAAAATCCTAATGAAATAGATGAGAACTTTTAATCAAACCTCCAAACAATGTTGCAAAAATAGTTTATTTAATTTAAAATAGTCTCAATAGTAGAAATATGAAAATGAATGGAAAATTTTTAAATAACAGAGCTCTCTTTAAAACATATATTTTAATTTATTTTATTTTATTTATTTTATTTATTTATTTATTTATTTATTTATTTTATTTTTTTCTTTTTTTTTCCCAGTTTTCGACGTACGTGGACTCTGTTCAATTCTCCTTCATACATTTGTTCCCATAAATTTTCACTACATGGCTTTAGCTTTCTAACACGTTAATAAAAATTAAATCTACCAATCACACGGCATAGTCACAAACTGACATGCCTCACCTACTAGTCTGCACTCCCTTCTCTTCGGTACATTTAAATTATCCAAATTTGTTGTTTAATTTTATTAAGGTCAGTTTTGTATTTTGCTTTTCATGCGACCCAATACGTACCCTCGATGCTATAATCCCTTAAAGAAAGTTTATGTAAAATACTGCCCTATTCTGACATGTTATGAAAATCCTTCATTTTGAATAACTAAGAAGCTTTTGAAATAGAATGTTGATATCCAATAATTTTTAAAACTCTATCGTAAATGATAGCTTAAAACTAGCTTGAGTTTATTACTAAAAAAAAAAATTTTTTTTTTTTTTTTAATAAATCTCATGATGTACAGTTAGGGTTACCAGATTGTACGTTTTCCCCATAAGTTGTATATGTTTTTCAGATTTTTTCACACTATACAATTAAACTATTCCGTTCAATGATTTCTTCCATTATCTTTTACACTAAGCAATTTTGTAAATGTTTTATAAGGTTTTATCATTTATTTTAAAATTTTTATACTTCTTAGGTACTTTATGCCGAATAAACGTCATGTTCATGCATGTTATATTAGAAAAAAAAATCTTTCCATTTTCGAAAACAATTAATTTTAAGTAAATAAGCTAAACTCAATGAATTTTTGTAATTTTCATTCGCATTAAATATTTTTAAAATCTCATTTTTTTTTAAATGGTTGGTTGGCTAGTTCTAAGATTCTTAGACGGAAGGTGGCCGCTTACCACTATGCAGTGATTTTGAGCGATTTCAACCTTTAAAGAGAGGCTCTGATGGCACTGTAGAGGTTCAAAAGAGCCCATTTCTAAACGTTAAGCCTCCTCCGTTGTTTACTGCATAAATGAAAAAGAAAAAAAATTACAAAGGTCGCCAAAGCAGAGCTTTCAGACGACAAGGTAACAAGAACATAAAGAGGATCAGAGCCTTCTTCCCTCGCATGGAAAGGCTTGTAACGAAGAAATTATATGGACTTTGCTTCATTCATTAGAAAAGATGGTAACTGCCTTGGAAGATTGAAGAATTAGTTGGTTAGATTGGAAAGATACATTAAGAAGTTATAGATTCTGGTTAATTTCTGGCGTAGGAGAAGCCGGGTAACGATATTAAAAAGCCAGTCGTTAGGTTTGTTTGGTGGGTTAAGGATACGACAGTGATAAGTTAGTGGGCATGAGAAAAGTAATGATTTGAATTACCCTCAGCCCCGCACTCACATTGCGGAGTGCACAAGCAATGAAACTTGTACAGATGTGAATTAAATGGGCCATGACCCGTTAAGAAGGCTGTTATGGCCGGGGAAAGGTCAAAGTTTGGTTAGCTGGTTGGTTGATTAGACTTAACCTTCCACGAGTACTGCGCAAGGAGTAATGTGTGCTTTAAAAAAAAATTCTTTAAAGAAAGCATTACTGGCACACTGAAAATAGTTTCGTAGAAAATGAAAAATGTTGGTAGTGCGATAAAACCATAACAAATTCGATAAAGCAAAAATCTTCCAATTTTTCAAAAGATAAATCTGGCAACCCTACATACAATCAGGAAAAAAAAGACGCAATTTGATCTATAAATATGCATTTAGTGCCTATCGATTAGTAATAACATCTAGTTTATAATGGTATAAATAGTTTTTGCTGGGGAGGTCGTCTACCTATTGAAATCGGCATCATGGAAAAGTTGTAACTTTGGTTGACTTGAAGGGCATTGCATATGCGGCAGATCACTAGCGATCAGCTGCGGTCAGCTATTGAACACACTGTTGATAGACTGCAGATTTTACAACTTAATGGCTGGACCCACAATGAACAGTATGCTTTACACCGCTAAACAATCTCTAAAAAGATAAAAAAAAATTGTCCTTTTTATTATTATTATTATTTTTTTTTTTTTTTTTTTTTTTTTTTTTGGTTTGTTTTAATTATGGGTACCATTAATACACTTTTAGAAAATAAAATTGATTTTATTGGTTTTAATGAATTAATAATTGATTTTAAAGACTGATGATATCATATTAAAAATACAATATAAAACTATTTTTGTACAATTTCTCTTTCCAAACGACAGAAATGTTTTAAGATGTCTGAAATTATCTTTACAGTCATGCAAAAACATATGCTTAGTATTGTTCTGACTGTAAATTAGTTCCATCTATTTGAAATAGCTTGAATCTTAATGAATGAGGAAAACATTTGAATAACATGTAGCTAAATTGTCTGCCAAATAAAAATTAAGCACGAAGTTAAGAAGAAGAAAAGTCCTATACATAAAGCAACCTTTTATGTTTTCATTTTAAAAGTCAGATAAGGGAAGTATAACCAATTCAGAAAGAAAAAAAATATTTTTTTTTTCATTCGTAGGCGGTAATGGGTGCATGTGAAGGAATAATGTTTCATAGTATTAAATATTATTATTATTTTATTTTATTTATTGTTTCAAGTGTATAAACTGATATAATAAAACTATATCTATACTAGATGCTGAATATATAATTTATTAACCATTCTACATAAAAATTTAAAATATCCCGCATTTTCATAAGGATTTTCATCATAGCCGATTTGCAGAGAATTACCCAATCATCAATATGTATGTTAGGATATAACATTCAAATTGATATAAGGATACAAAGCAAAGTCCTTCGGTGCCCTTTATTTCAATAACGTCCCATGCATGAACTTCTAATTATAGAAACGTTTAAATAAGCAAGAAATTTATGTCATTTTACGTAAATACGTTATCAAAAACTGTTAAATTCAAAAATAACATAAAACGTTTACCTTGTGTACGGAAAAAAATTGACTGAGGTATTTAACTTCAAAGTCTGGGTTTTTTTTACATTTTATTAGAAGAAAAAGCAAAAAAAATCCTATATGTATATACAGGTATCCACGTTTAACCTGGACGACCTTTGTTTTCTCAACCATTAGTTCTAGATGCATACTTCCAATTACAATGTTGGCTCAAATGAAGAGTATATGCGGCATTTTTTGAGCAAGAACTCTATACATATTAAAATACAAAATTCAATTTTTCCTATGAGTCATATTTAAAAAAAAGTTGATTATGTCTAAGAAGCAAAACAAAAGAAACCCAAGTCTCTAAGTAAAATAATCTTTGAATTATTTAAATTTAAAAATTATGACTTACACCACTAAGCTACAATTCTGTATCAATTTTTCCATGCAAATGTCACTGCATTAGCGAATAATTAAATAAAGATCCATTTGTTAAAATATTTTTATTAAAATAGCAATTAAAATCATTCAAACACACGAAATTAACAGTTTTAATAGCTTAATGGAAATTCAAGTAATGCTATATTGTTAAAAAAATTAATAATTGAATGTCTTAGGGGGCCACCTATTGACCACACTTTAAAACAGAAAGATACATTGAAATATACATATTAAAAGACAGATAAAAATGTCGTTTAACTTGCTTTAGGACTGGATACGCTAAAATATCTCGAAAGGAAGGCTATTTTGCTGAACACATTGATTTCAAAATTTTCGTGCATTCAAATAATCTTTCAGATGAGATATCACAAGTGGGCCCCGGGGATCATAGGGGCCCCAAGTAACACAAATTCATTTTTTTTTTTTTTTTTTTTTTTTTTTTTAAGAGTCCATACTTTTTCTTCACAGAATCGTGTTAATCGGAAAAAAAATTTGTTTGAAAACAGGCATTTTTTTTTTTTTTTTAACTAGGGGTTTCCGCGGCCCGGCCCAACTCCTGTGTTCAACTAAAAATCTGTAAAACCCAAATTATTTTTTAAAAAAAGCAATTTCGCTGATGACATTGATTTCAAAAGTTTCGTGCATTCCAATAATATATCAGATTTTATATCACAGGTGGGCCCCGCGTGAAACAAAATTAATTTTACCAAATGGAAGGCATACTTTTTTCGCAAAATAGTGAAAAGTAGAAAAAATCCGTTTTAAACATGTTTTGTTGCTTTTTTCATTTTTCAAAGTAGAGGCCCCGTTGCCCCGATTGTTATGTCCGAATAAAAGTCTGGAAACCCCCAACCATCTTAGAAGGAAAGCAATTTTGCTGATAAAATTGATATATAAAGTTTCGCGCAGTCAAATAACCTATCAGATGAGGTATCATAGATGGCTTCCCGAAACCCCTAAGGACCCCATTTGACACAAATTCAAGTTTTTCAGATGGAAAACATACTTTTTTCACTTTTTTTCTTAAAAATGTGTAAAGCGGGAAAAAAAAACTATTTTCAAACATGAATTGCTTCTTTTTCAAAGTGGACCCTGCGGCCCTAATATTTATGTTTTATTAAACATCTGGAAACCCCGAAATATCTCAAATTTAAAGCAATTTCTCCGAACACAATGTTTTTGTCTAAGATTTTACGCTTTTAGATAATCTCACAGATGAAATATCATAGGTGAGACCCCAAGGACACCTAAGGACCCCTTATATAATAAAATCAATTTAAAAAAAAAACTGTTTTTTTTTTTCTTCACAGAATCATGTTTAACGAAAATAATCTGCTTTGAAGCACGTTTCACTTATATAATGGCATTAGGGGCTATTTTTAAAAAACTCTTAAATATTTTGAAGGGAAAACATTTTCTCTGAATTCGTTATTTTAGAAATTTTCGAGATTTTTAAATAACTTATCGCATGAATTATCATTATACTATACTTTTATCCGAACATAAAAATTGGCACCCCGGAACCCCTTACTTTGAAAAAAAAAAATGTTTTAGACTTTTATTCAAACATAACTGTCAGGGTTCCGGGCCCCTCTACTTAAAAAAAAATAATTAATTAATTAATTAAAAAAAAAAAAAAATTTCAAGCAGTTCCCCCCCCCCCTCTCCACACACACACATACACTTAAGATGATTCTGTGAAGAAAACGTAAGGTTTCCATTTGGAAAAAGTTGAGTTTGTGTTAATGTGTCTCCTATCCCCCCCCCCTCTGTGATACGTCATCTGATAGATTATTTAAATGTACGAGAATTGCCATCAGCGAAATTGCCTTCCTTTAAAGATAATTCAGGATTTCTAGTCTTTTATTCGAACGTTTCCATCCGTGTACAACCCCCACACTGTAAGTTGTAACTTTGAACTCGAAAATCACTGTAAATTTCGGTGTTACAAATGTCGAACTTTTTGTGGTTCAAATGTTTTTGTATGGACAAGATTTCCTTAAACCTGAATGTAGGGACCTGGGAGCTGTATTCAAATTTAGATTCTGTTTTTTTTTTTTTTTTTTTTTTTTTTTTTTTCCTCGCCTCAAACATTCAATATATTTACTTTGCATTTATTTTTCGCCATTTTTGTAATTGGGAGTATGCATTTGTGACTAATGGTTGTGAAAATAAAGATCGTTCTGGTTAAACGAAGACACTCTGTATATATATGTGTGTGTGTGTGTGTGTGAAAGTGTGTGAGAGAGAGAGAGAGTGCGTTATTTTTTTCCTATTCCAGTTATTCATTTTTTGGTTGCGGTTATTTGTTATATAGTTATTTGTTATATATGTATATATATATTTGTGAGGTGATTTTAACATTTATTAGTAATAGATTTAAGAATTTTGAGTATAGGATATATTATTCGAAAGTTCTAAGTTATACAGATATATTAAACTTCTCTCTCATCTAAAGAAGAAAATACTAAGAGGAGTACATTACTGGATAAATTCCAAGACAATTTTAGAAAAAAATCTGACAAATGTTTCATGCATGACGTTAGACAAATGGAATATGACAAAAATTCGGACAAAAGACTCATATTAAATTTTTGCTTTTTTTTTTTTTTTTTTTTTTTTTTTTTCAGTTTAAGAAGTTTTTCGATATGGCAATAAATTTTACTGTGCTGATTGAATATTCCTTTCTTGAAGGATTATAAAATATATAAATTTTGTATGCTTATAAAATGTTGTCGTAATGTAACAAAATGAAATACTATCTTTAAAAATTGTATAATACTAATTCATGTCAGTTTTTTTTTCATTCGAGCATCTATCATTCTGAATAATTCATATGAACTAACCGTTCGTTTTCAATGTTATTTCATTCTTGATTATCGCCAATTTTATTTTAATAGCTGTTATCGTACTTTTTTTTTTTTTTTTTTTTTTCGTTGTTATTTTTTTAAGAAGTTGCTTTTATAGTTTATAGTTCAAAATTAATAAACAAAAATAATAAAAATAATACTATCAGGATTTTTTAATTTAAACTTCATAGTTCTTGGAAGAAAACGTGTATTTAGCATAAATACTCAAAACATTTCTATTTTTTATTTTTTATTTTGTTTTTGCAGAAAGGTAATGTTTTATACTATCATTATTATAGAAAATAGTTATATATATATATATATGATTTTATACCTGAGTGTGTAATAGTGTTTACAGAATGACATTTTTTATTTCTAACTATCATAAAGTTGCTTTTATCAATCAACTCAATACATAATGACAGTTTTAATAGTTTCCAGTACTTTTCAAATAAAAAGAAGAACATTTTGTATAACTTTTAAAAAATTAGCTGAACATAATATGATTTTTAGATTAAAAAGGGTTTTTAAATAGCAACTTAGTATTAATAATCATTAATTTTTCCTTAAAAAAGGCTAGAATTGCGTTACCCGGCTACGTATTAATGCATGAAAACCGCTTTGAATTTTAAATGCTTAGAGAGGATAATCATTCCCATTACAATCCTAAAAAAATAAGCATTGGTTCTGTCAGTTGAATCAACTTTAGTTTTAATATTTTATGCGCAGCACCGCATATGTCTCCAAACAGTTCTATCTCCTCTGACAGTCTAATACACTCATTACACAGCGAACATAGTCTGCTAAGTTCAACATTAATTTCATTCATATTTAGTGTATTGCAAAAATGAATTATATTTGTTCAATTTCAAAACCCCTAACCAAATAACCTAAACTTGATTTGCCTTGCTTACGTAGGCAAAATTTCTATTAGGCAAAATTTCTGAAATATGCTTTTTATTTCTTTGCTTTCAAATATGCATCCATTAAAGCATTTATTATTAAACAATATCTTTAAAAAAGAGTTAATTAAACACGTATCATTTGTTATTTTTATTAAAAACACGTAAAATTAATTTTTATTTAAAAAATTTAAAAAATATTATCCTAAGCTTTTCGCTTTGAAATTCCAAAGCATCATTAGGGATTTTTATTACTGAATTAAATGAGCAGTTTTTTAAATAATTTTCCTTTCACAGTCAACAGTTAAGTCTTCTAATAACGTGAATAGCAGCAAAGTCAATTTGAAGCATAGAATAATAATAAAGGAAGAAAGAGTATGCCAATACTCTAATGCTTACAAACCCCTTCTAGTGAAATGCCAGCGAAAGCTACTTTTGCTCCTCTCAACTTTGAAGTAGGGCACCCATTAGGGTGGTTCGAAAAAAACTTTTTTTGAAATTTCAGATCACTATAGTGCACAAAAGTTGCCATTGGTATAGACATGAAAAAAACACTAATTATTATTTTTTTATTAATTTGTCTTCCGGTCGCGCAATGCCATCGAATTTACCAAAAAATTGTGAAAAACCTTTTTTTTTCATAATCTTTTTAAGCACGCCAGATGGTTTTAATTGCGTTCCTATCCCATTATTTAACTACAAAAAGTATGTGAAATCAATATATATGCAGTTATTATACATTTGTTTCATATCTTCCGGTCGCGCAACATAGTACAAAATGAGTAAAATTAGTAATTTTTGCAAAATTTCAAAGTTTGACTGTTTAGTACATTTTAATCATATGACTTTTAGAGATGCTATAGTTTAATTCTATTACAATAATATATTTAAAATTCAAGCATATAAGATAAACGTGGCTATAAGATAGACGTGGCGTACGTGACGAATGCCAGCGATGCGCGCGCAGCGCAGCCAGTCGCAGCCATTATCGTTTCCCGCTATTTCCTTCAGTCTGCTCATGCCGCTACCTCGAATCAGTACTACATTGTGTTGTACTTAAGTCCTTATTTTTCTGTCTACTTTTGCGTTCAGTGTTTGTACTTGAATACGACAGTTATTGATACAATGGATGTGCCAAAGAAAGTTGGTATAGGTACAATAACTAGAAAAGATTTTGAGTGCCCTATTTTTGGTCACCCACGAGACTTGTTACACAACAAGCTTCCTACTCATGAAGGTGTTCTTCGCTGCTGCTTTCAACAGAGATTCAACCTAGCTGTGACAATAAACAACAAGAGTGTATCTTTTTCAAGAGTAGCCTCAACAGTGGCAAAGAAAATTATTGGTTTATATGACAAAGCCTCGATCTCAACTGTTACGGAATACAGAGTCATCCATCTAATTAGTTCTTACTACGAATCATACACAAAACTCAGAAAGTCGTTTCATCGTGACAAAGATAAACCAGCATTCAAACTTAAACTTGACAATTTCAAGAAGAAAGGATGCTCTCTTTTTGATATCGCGGCGTGTAAATGTGTAATTGTTGCTAATGACTGTTCATGTAAGAAATCTTCAGATACATGTGTATGTCCTCTAAGTGTGAACTGCGATTGTGAAAGAAGACAAAAAATTCCACCTTTGGAATTAAGGTTTATGTACTTGCACATTTACACGCCGCGACATCAGAAAGAGAGCATCCTTTCTTCTTGAAATTGTCAAGTTTAAGTTTGAATGCTGGTTTATCTTTGTCACGATGAAACGACTTTTTGAGTTTACTGCATGATTCGTAGTAAGAACTAATTAGCTAGATGACTCTCTACTCCGTAACAGTTGGGGATCGAGGCTTTGTCATATAAACCGATAATTTTATTTGCTACTGTTGAGGCTACTCTTGGAAAAGATACACTCTTGTTGTTTATTGTCACAGCTAGGTTGAATCTCTGTTGAAAGCAGAAGCGAAGGACATTTTCATGAGTAGGAAGCTTGTTGTGCAACAAGTCTCGTGGGTGACCAAAAATAGGGCACTCAAAATCTTTTCTAGTTATTGTCCCTATGCCAACTTTCATTGGTATATCCATTGTATCAATAACTGTCGTATTTCAACTACAAACACTTAACGCAAAAGTAGAATACGGACTTAAGCACAACACAATCTAGTACTGACTAGAACTAGCGGCATCAGCAGACTGAAGAAAATAGCGGGAAACGATAATGGCTGCGACTGGCTGCTCTGCGCTCGCATCGCTGGCATTCGTCACGTGTGCCACGCCTATCTTATAGCCACGTTTATCTTATATGCTTGGATTTTAAATTTATTATTGTAATAGAATTAAACTATAGCATCTCTAAAAGTCGTATGATTAAAATGTACTAAACAGTCAAACTTTAAAATTTTGCAAAAACTACTAATTTTACTCATTTTGTACTATGTTGCGCGACCGGAAGATATGAAACAAATGTATAAAAAGTGCATATATATTGATTTTACACACTTTTAGAAGTTAATTAATGGTATAGGAACGCAATTAAAACCATCTGGCGTGCTTAAAAAAATTATGAAAAAATAAGGTTTTTCACATTTTTTTGCTAACTTCGATGGCATTGCGCGACCGGAAGACAAATTTATTAAAAAATAATAATTAGTGCTTTTTTCATGTCTATACCAATGGCAACTTTTGTGCACTATAGCGATCTGAAATTTAAAAAAAAAGTTTTTTTCGAACCACCCTAGCACCCATCCTCCACGCATTTATCGCTGTTTGTTGTGGGTGCTGCCTCGCAGACTGATTGAGAGAGAGACGAGACAATTCAAAATCTCGCCAACAAGTCGCCAACCAATCAGATGGAAGCACTTTTACAACCGTATACCCGGCATTCCTGGATTTTACAAACCGAAACCAAAACACGTACGCTCCTTCTTCCTTTATTATTATTCTATGATTTGAAGTCCGGTAGGTTGGACCAAGGAGCTAAGGAAAGTAAGAGAAGCTGGAACTGTTAGAAAATCCAACGAGGCTGCTGTAGGAGAAAAACCATAATAAGATCAATATAATAAACTGTACATCTCGGAAGCTATTAATATAATTAAACGCAAAAATACAAGAAAGGTCTTTCCCGAGCACTTCAGTCTGAGTATTTATCGACGACATGTGGATGGTGGATCTTCTGTTATTTAAAAACTATGATTTTAAAGATAACTGTATCTCAGCATCTATTATATATTTTAGTTTTTGAACCATGTGCTTTATAACCCCCGCTATTTACACTGTATTGATTCCGAACGATTTGATTCCGACCAGTATAATAAAATAAAATAAAAAATAGATTTTCTTTTAAAAGGAATTAAATATATGAAAAATAAATAATTTTTAATCAGTTTAATCCTTTTTACTATATACTACCATTTTTTTCCCCAATAAGTATTATAAATTAAAAAAAATATATTTTAAAGGAATTAATTTAAAATGAAAAATAAAAAGTTATTATACTATAAAAATTATACTTAAACATAACAATTTATTTCTATTGAAATACCATTTGATTTTCAATAAATATATAATAAATTAAAAAAGAAAAAAAATCGCCTTCGAATGAATGTATTAAATAAAAAATAAATAGCTTAATAGCCGTTGCTAAGATACGCAGACGATTACAATGGAAAAATCAATTTATGAAAGATGAAACATAGAAGCTAATATTTAAAATCGAAAATAAATTAATTAAAAAAATTCAGATTCGAAATTCGAAAAAATCTCGATGAGGTGCACACTTGCAGGGACTCAGGTATTCAAATGCCAAGTTTTGTAGCTCTGCGCTTAGTAGTGTGAGCACCAGAGCGCAGACAAGCACACACACACAGACACTTCTCTTTATTTATACTAGAGATGGGATAAATAGTTACTTTTCAGTAATAGGTTACTTCGCTCCATACTTCCTTTGTTAATAGGTTTTTGCAACATATTATTTTTATAACCTACTACTTTTTAATTTACATATGGCTAATGTCTTTCTAACCCTTTCTGGATTATATACAATGTATACATGTGCCCTACATGGTGGATGCTGTTCATGTTTTTAAGTCCCAATACTTTCGAATAGTAATCTTCACTTCATTTAACACTAGAATTTCTTCAATTAGAAAAAAAGAAAAAAAAAAAAACGCTGATATGAAATAGTGGTAGAGTCAAAATTTCACACAAACGTTTGTCCCAATCGAGTAAGTTTAAGGTTCATTAAACCAATTCCTTTAAACACGAGTAGGGGATAAATGGGGTTTCTAGGACACCTGTGCAAGAATGGTGCGTTGGTGCGCAGGCAAGCCGTGCGGATGTCACACCACCCCCTGAGGGGTCTAGATGGGTTGGTATTGACCTTGAGACATTCTCTGACTTAATCGTGAAAGATGATGAGGGTATTAATGAGGAAATTTAATTAAAAAATTTAATGAGTGATTTATTGTAAAAGGTGATGATGGTTTTAAAGCGATGTTTTGTGGTAGAATGAAAAAAGCAGGATATTGTTTGTGAGTCATTAGGAAATTAATTAGGGAGTTAATTAAGGAGTTAATTAAGAAATTAATTAAGAAATTAATTAAAAATTTAAAAATTGGGAAATAAATAAGGAATGAATAAAATATACGAATGTGGATGTGTATATACTATGAAAGAAATAGAGAGGTTTGACTGGGGTTCGAACCCGACACCTTGCAGTAAAAATATTTCCATAAGACAGTAGTTTTCGCATGTGTGTGAGTGATTTTTATAGTATATGTCTGCACTGTTCTTTTAAAACTATGAATGCTAGTGTCCGAAAAGAATTCAATCGTTTTAATGATATTAATTAGAGAATAATAATTAAGAAAAATATTAATTAAGGATCTTCTTATAAAAAATCATCAAATATTTTCCGAAAAAAAGGCAATGAAAGCAAAAAAAATTAAGTAGAAAGAATGAAAGAAAGTTTAGAAACATAGATTTTGACTGAGATTCGAACCTGCTACCTTGCAGCAAAAAAATATTTCAGTAGTTTTCGCATATGTGTGAGTGATTTTTATAGTATATGTCTGTACTGTTCTTTTAAAACTATGAATGCTAGTGTCCGAAAAGAATTCAATCGTTTTAATGATATTAATTAGAGAATAATAATTAAGAAAAATATTAATTAAGGATCTTCTTGTAAAAAATCATCAAATATTTTCCGAAAAAAAGGCAATGAAAGCAAAAATTAAGTATAAAGAATGGAAGAAAGTTTAGAAACATAGATTTTGACTGAGATTCGAACCTGCTACCTTGCAGCAAAAAAAAAAAAAAAAAAAAAAAAAATATTTCAGTAATTTTCGCATAATGTGTGAGTGATTTTTCTATTATATGCATATGCAGATCTTTTTTAACCTATGAATACTATTGTCTGAAAATTAATCAACCATAAAAATGATATTAATTACAGAATAATAATTAAAATAAATAAATAAAAAATAATAATTAAAGATCTTGTAAAAATTCACCAGATGTTTAAAAACTCAAATGCGTAAGTGAAATTAGATTAGGATGAAAGACGAGAATTGTTTTTTGAAAGATAACTAAAAAAGAGTGATTAAAATTTCTTATTAATTACTTAATTGAAGAAAGTTTGTTAAAAAGAAAAAATAAAAAATAAAAAAACTTTTTACCATAATGATTTTTTAATTATGAATAACTAGTATCCATTTTAAACTGTATATATTTTTTTCATTATAAATATGATATCTTAATACAAAAAGATCGACTTTATTCACCAACGGTGACGTCACAATGTTTGCGTAAAAGGAGGTAGCATACCCTTAAGCAATTTCTGAGAATTGGGTTCGGTACGGCATTGTCAAAAAAAGAGGGGAAGAAAATTCCAGATTTAGCCTCAACTTTTCACACGTTTAAATATGTTTACTGTTGAATGTACTAAAAATTATCTGCTATTTTGAATTATGTTCAGTTTGAAGAATGAAAAAAACTTCATAGAATGTAAAATTAATAGTTTATCATTCTCGAAAAATTCACTGTTTGAAAAAAGTCTTAACAAGTTTAAGAAAATATCGTAACATATTGTATTATATTTTACCTCTATCATTTTTCAGAAGTTAGTTTAGTGCAAAATAATAGCTGATGTCGAAAATTTCTCTACCTTAAACAGTTATACTTGAGATATAACTTTTTGGAATCTTCTTATCACTGTCATCGAACATACTTGTATACTTAAAGATTTTTACAAAGGGGTATTTAATTATGAATTATATTTAAATTTCCTTATACTCGTTAAAATACTGTAAGTCTTTTTATTTCCACTTTTGTATTATAGTACTAGAAATCTCCCAACATTCTTAAAATAATATAAGTTTTCGAACAGAGTGATAATTAGAAATTACCATTTTTTTTTAGTTTTTATCGTGATCTGGAATCGAACCTGACACTTCCCGAAAATTTTTTGTAATTTATACTCAACATTAGTTATTTCAAGCTATACTATCTAAGAATTATTCAATAATCTGTGTCAAATAAAGACTTCACAACTACCTTTTTTTTACTACTTTTCACTACATTCTACCACTTTAACAAAGTGAAATTCCCCACGTCATATGTTACATTCACTCAGTTTTTCTTTACAGATAGCAAGTTTGTAAATGATGAACACTAACTTTGAAAAAATTCAGAGCTGAAAAAATATTAATATAAATGTTTTATAAATACATTCATGTTCACAGATGCATACTTAAGTTTTCTAAAGTGCATTTAAACATACTAAAAAAATACTTTAACCAAGTATTGTCGATTACAAACATATGTATATAAACTGAAAATGTTTTTGTACAAAGTATTTTAGAAATTTAGATAACTTATTCTGAATAAAAATATAAGAAACTTATTTTTACAATAATAAGATTGAAAATGTATGATAAAATTACAAAGTTAGCAGCATAAGAGACTAAGTATTTGAAAAAATCATGATGTATGGAATTTTAGTGTTTCACACATGTTAACAACACATCTTATTTTACAAAGTGCTAAGTTTTTTAGTCATTTAGTTTGAAGTTTTTCAGACATATGCTTATAAACTGAAATTTTTTGTGAATAAAAAATTTTTTACACAAAGTATTTTAGAAAAAATAGCATCTCAGAAATTAACTTACTTATTTTTAGAATAAAAATATAAGAAACTTATTTTTACTAATGATAAGAATGAAAATGTAAGGTAAAATCTCATTCATATAAATTTAAGAGACTACAAATATTTGAAAAATCATGAAGTATGGAATTTTAATGTTTCACATATGTTACTAACGCATCTTATTTTACAAAGTACTAAGTTTTTACAAAGTACTATTTTACAAAGTACTAAGTCATTTAGTTTGAAGTCTTTCACACAAATGTTTATAAACTAAATATTTTGTAAATGAAAAATTTTACACAAATTATTTTAATACACATACTATCTCAGAATAATTAAGTTTTTGCTTTTAAATTGAAAATGTTAGCTAAAAATCGAACACTTATCAAATTTAGAAGCTGCAGATGTATGAAGAAATCATGAACTTGAAACTTTATGTATTAACAACCTTACTTCTTTGAAAATACTAAACCACGAGTTTCAACAAATCTGTAATCAACTGTTAAAAAAACATAGAATGTTTTTCACTCTAAAAAGTTTAACGTAGATGCGACATTCATAAAAATACAGAGTGAAAGTGTCCAAATTATCTGTTTAGACATGTTTGTAAACTAGAATTTTCCACAAGATTCGAGTATTATAGCAAGGTATGGGGTAATATTTGACTAAATTTCCACTAATATTGGCGATAGTTATAAAAATTTGACATGAAATAAGAAAATTTGGCGTTAATTTTTAAGTAAAACTGATGAACGAAGAAAAAATTTGAATTAGTTACAATCTTTTCTCGCTGTAGAATTGTCTAAGTTCTCATACTTAGTAGTTTTTAAACATTTTTAAAGTTTTCCTTTTAGAGTGATTTTTTTATACTTTGCTAAACTGAAGTACAAAATGGATAATACTTTACCGTCTGAGGAGACTCACGTTTCTGTTCAACAACCCCCTTCATCAACTTTTAAGGATGAGAAGTTATCTAAACTTTTTATTTGTCCAATTTGCAATAAGTCATTTTTAAAAAAATCCTATCTTACTAGACATGTGAAGGTTCACAATGACATTAAACCTAATATTTCTTATGTGTGTGAGAAAGGATTTGTTACTTTGCATCGTTTAAAAAGACATATAGAAACCCATAGAAAAATTTCCATAAGATACAAATGTGAATATTGTATTGAAACTTTCAATCGCAAGTGTGATTTATTTAAACATAAGAGATTATTTCATCAAAAAGGCTTACCTAAACATCTATGTATTATTTGTAAAGATGCTTTTGAACACAAGTATGAATTAAAAAAGCATAAGAGGGTGCATTATCGTAAACCTGAGTATATATGAGAGGAATGTTCTATAACCTTTCCAACTAAACATGCTTTTTTTAAACCATAAGCGAAAAAGTCATAAAAAGACTTTACATACATACTGTTGTAACGAATGTACTGTTACATTTTCAAACAAACGACATTTTTTAAAACATAAAAGAAATATGCATAAAAAATCTTCAATGCAAACTAGATGTGATGAATGCAGTGAAACTTTTCAGTGTAAGTATGAATTATTGCAACATAAGGGAAAGAATCATCTTAAATACTTCAGCATACGTAGAAATTGTAATGAACGAAGTACTAACAATGAATTACCAACAGTTAATAATGACAGTGAGAATCTGGACTTGTTAAATTTTTTGGATAATTTTCACACTGAATGTATAAATACTGTTTTTGACTTACCTTCCAACAACTTTCAGAATGAAAATATAGACTTAGACTTCAAAAACTTTTTGAACAATTCGAATGTGGAATATACGAGTGAAAATAATGTTGATGACTTATCTACCAAAGTTGAAAATAATGACTAAAATAATTTTAACCTGATACAAACTGATTTACCTCTAGTAAACTATGTTAATGAAAGTCTGAACTTGTTAAATTTTTTGAATAACTTTAATCCCAAATGCTTGAATGATTTGTCTGCTAACAACAAAAATATGAA
Organism: Salticus scenicus; assembly: GCA_963930645.1. Classification (NCBI taxonomy): domain Eukaryota; kingdom Metazoa; phylum Arthropoda; class Arachnida; order Araneae; family Salticidae; genus Salticus; species Salticus scenicus. The sequence continues at coordinate 303,480,130 of OZ005652.1, forward strand.
TTCGGATAATTTTAGTGTGAAGGAAAATAAGTTAGTGACAGATAACTTTAACGATGAAAATCTAGACTTGCTAAATTTTTTGAATAGTTTTAATGTCGATTGTATGAACGATATTTCAACAATATAGATTTGTGCGAATTTGCTGTTTTGTATTATTGTGAATGAATTTCAAATAAAAAGATTTCAATGAAAATGGTTTGTTTTAATTTTTATTACAAAATCACCTTTTATATAATATTTTCTATTAGAATACAAACTTAAGTGTCATCTTTTTAAAATAAAAACATGTAAAAAGTTTACTTGTGTGTTAACGATATACTTTTTCATTACTGTAGAAGTATTGTTTGAGTATAATATTTAAACACTAAGTAAAAATTATACACGATAGAAGTTTTATAAACTATCAAACTTACATCGAAGAAGAAAAAACTTGTAAAATTGTTTTACCACTCAACTGTAAAGTACTTGTGAAAATCTTAAATGAATTTATCTTATTAACAATTTTCCTGAAAAACTAACTTATAAAAATTTTAGATATAATTATGAAGTTAGTATTTTCCTAAGTATCACGTTTGAATCTTACTTTGAATATACATCATCAAAGTGTTTTGTACTTTAACTAAAATCACAATCTCTATTCTAAAGAGTATAAAAATAATTTTTGAGTAACAACTTTTATATATAGATACTTTCACGATTGTATTTTAACTTTTTTTTATTTTTAGAATACAGAAAATATTTTATAAGAATTGTGAAAGATTAATTTTAGGAGTTTGTAAAATTTCACATTTTTTTTTTTTTTTTTTTTTTAAGCATTTTTGTCAAATGTTTTCTTCATGTCACATCACTTAGAAAAAAATAATTGTTTTTAGCAGAATTGCTAACACAAAGCATTAAGTTAGAAAATTTGTAGATAAAACTTAAAAGTTATGAAAAACCATATGTGATGTAATAACAAAAATATATATAGCTTCAAGTTTAGACATGGTTGAACAAGCTTGAGCAGACACTAAAACCTGTTGCTGACGTCATAACGCGTGTGATGGAAGATTATAAACATTGGATACGAGTTCCCCCTAATACACTACGTCACGAACCCATGATGTGACAAAAACAACCATTTTGCTCACACTTCTCACCTTTGTTGGACTTATATTATTTTACTCTGCATATTAACGATAATCTGTAAAAAAAAAAAAAAAAAAACTTTGTCGTTTTTACACTTTGTTGTAAAAAGTTTTCGTCTAAACATCAAATGATATATTTTAAACATCTTTTCAGTATAAGGAAAGTTGATACTTTTCTCATGTATAGTAAAATTATGATTAATCGAAATCCCGATATGACTTAAACCACTGTCCTATAGAAATATTTCAAACATATATGTTTAAAACACTGATGTTTTACCCCAATGAGAATAATGAGTGTGATTTAGAAGTATTTCAATCATATATACAGCCTCATGTACATGAAAAACTTAAGTCTGAATTAAAAGAAAAGCATACCCTGAAGTGGTATATGGTTATGAAAGTATCCTTGGAGCGTAAAAAACCTGATGAAGACATGGAAGAGACACATACATATTTTAGAAGTTCCTGTATTATCGAACTTATTGAAGATACTATTGAACAGCATATTAGCGAAGTATATGCAAAAATTAATATGTCCTTAGAAGAATTCATCCAAAAATTCACTATTTGGAACTAAAAATGGCTAAATACCATCCTCTAGCTGCTAGTAGCTATATTAAGCTACCTTCAAAACTTGTTTAAAAAGATTTGGGGCGTCACATATTTCTACAAATGTGACGGGGGGAGGTGGGACCCCAAATAAATAAATTTAAAAAATTTCTATATATCATTCAAAAATAAAACTTAATCTTGAAAAATAGTAGTGTGAATTTGTTTAAGTTCATACGTAAAAACTTGTACACATATATGTACCTTCGTGAATTAATATGCACTAGTTTTACATATCACTGAGTTATGTTTTACTAATTTCAAATTTATCCTTATCTGTCACGAATACATAATTTAACAAAAAGTACTTATGTTTACCCACAATTCTTGACTTATATTATTTTACTTTGTGTATTAAACTGACGACCTGTAAAAAACTTTATCGTTTTTATACGCTTTGAAGTAAAAATTTTCACTCTAAACATCGAATTATCTTTTGCAAACATGAATTGATATGTATTTGTTTTAAATATCACTAAGTTACATTATACCAAAGTATATTTTCTAATATTTAAACAATTTTCATTTTACAAAAATTAACTTGTATGCATTTCTAGGTCTTTAATAAAAATCTTTTAATTTTTTTCTCTCAAAGACTTTAAACTATTGGAGATGTTTGTACTTTAAGTACAATCCAATACTATTTGCATAACAATGTTGTGAAGTCGTTCCTTCACATATATGAGTTTTAATTATAACTTTAAATAAAGGCAATAAGTAATTATTATATTTTCAATAAATTAAATGGCTAATAAAAATAGATAACGAAATTCTAAATTACTTTTATTTATTCGCTTTTGTCTATAATAAATATCTTAATTCTAATAATACTTTATCCCTTATGCTATTAATAAATCATCTGAGAACAAAAAACATATTCTTTTTAAATGACATCTCTCAGAATAATGATCTTTCCTAAATCATTTAATAAATAAAATATAAAAAAAATATTATTTTATTTATTAGCCGTTGTATACATAATTACATTTTCATTCTTCTAAAATTGCGCAAGTCAATTTTGTTATAAATAAATTAGGCTATAATTTACATTATGATATCATTAAAGGGTAATTTAGTTTTTTTTTATCACAGGATGTGCAATAAATCCTAGTCTGAGTGTCTCCTTTAAATAACGGTCTTCTGACGATAAAACTTGGCATAAACTGCTGTAACGAACTTACTAAATTCAAAATATTTATATTAAATTATTCTACAAACAAAGGATTAGCTTTGGCTGGAAAGTTTGGCACTGTTTTAATAATTTTGGCGTAATTCATCAGTCTGATCTTAATGGCAATAGAGTCAACTTCAGAATCCGCTCCTAATCTGACTTGATTAACACGTAATCAAATAGCTCTCTCTCTCTACCTGAAAATTTGTTTTACACCACCTGAATGTCTCAAAGACAATAATTGTTATGTATCTTGTTAATTGAACTATCGAAAAAATTTTAACCCATAGCTGTGATGTTTGATTTGAAAATAAAGTGCTGTCAGTTAAGAAGATTGTTTTTATTTACGGCCTTCTTTATCTATTTTCCTGGTGTATTGCGGTTATTCATCTTGCTTGCTTGAGAGAAATTTCCATGGGAACTTTAGCGCAAGAACTTTATTATAAGAATTGGTGCCAAAGACCTCTTCAGTGTGGTTGTAATCAAAAATAGAGAGAGAGGGGCAGTTACTAAAAAATCAGTTAATATGTCATCACAGCTGTTTTATTTTAAAAAATAAAAGACTGACTTTTGATATACCTTTTAATATGAACTAAAGAAGAGAAGTGTTTGATTAATTTGACTCATCATCGCATCACATGTAAACGTCAATGGCTCGAAGTATTACGCCGAGCAAGTGTATGCAGTTCTTCAATCGGATCGACGTGATTCTTTACCGGCTGGGATGGGAGGTCTGCTAGCGACCCTTTTCTTCCGATCTACTCTACATTTCTCGAATGTGATTTTTTTTTTCTACCCTTGACATTCGGTGAGACGGGCCGAAGCGAAATTTTTCAATATGTGGATACCCCGAAGCGCTACTCCTTACCTCACGTTGGATTTGTGTGAAGTGCGTGATTTTTGTGTGCTCTCTCGGATGCTCTGATTTATTTACGTGTCTATACTTTTAGAAGTTTTTTAGAATGTTAAGTTTTTTAGAATGAAGTCAGTGGAGAAGCTATACCTCTTTAGTGCTGGATTTTTTTTTACACCCATACACGCAAACAAAGTTTTGCAAATTAATTTTCGTTATATATATATTTTTTTTTTCAACAGCAGATATATCGTGCATATGTCATATGCGTTTATACACTGGTAAAGGAGAAAGGCTATAAGTATATAAACTCTTGGTGATCACTTGTGAAGAAAAAAAAAATTCTTACAAAAAAACTGCATCACCTTCTATGGATATTGCCACAAATTAATATACTGGTGCATATTAAAAAGACATATTTTACACTACTGTGGTTTTACATGGTTTATTAGTGTATAGTACTAATCAGAACATTTTTTTTTTGTGCATCGAACTGTTTGGACATAGTCAACGTATCTGCCGAAATTATTCAGTTATTTTTACATGATTTTTAATCAATTTTTTAGGAAGTATTTTTTCAAGACTCTTCACTGTAAGTGAGTAATTTTTCCACATTAAGGACTTCATATTTAAATTTTGATATCTATTATAGTGGAAAAATAAAATAAAAATATTTATATACTTTCTTTTTCTTAGGTAATCTTATATAGGGCAAATTATTTTGATATTTATGCAAACAGTAATTAAAAATTTTCTTGATTTTTCATTCAGAATTAAAAAAAAAAAAAAAAAAAAAAATTCATATGTTTTAACTAAATTTGAAATGTTGTTTGCTGGTAATTTTTATTTAAGGGGGTTGGAATAAATTAATTTTCTATATGATGTGTAAAAGTAATTTTTCATATTATTTTCACAGCTTAAATTTAATATTGAATTTGTTTATTTATCACAGTGAATATACATGTGTTAAAAAATAGAAGAAAAAAAAATAAATAAATAAATAAATAAAGGGAATTAAGTAATTACATAAAATGATGTAATGTTTACAAAATTTTAGCGAATCTTTATTTTTTTTAATTCATTAACATCGCAATATTTATTATGTTTGAGGTGTTTAATTTTACATGAAGTAAATTTCTTGTCTTTTAATCAAATGCTTAATAAAATTCGTTCTTGTTTGTTAAGTGAATGTTTTATGTATATATTTTATTGCAAAATAATTATCACTGTTTATTAATTGAATTTAATTAATATTTTTAATTTAAGAACTAAACTTGAAGTTATTTCTCATGTTGGTGTTTTTCAGGCAGGTTGAAAATACACATACCTTTTTTTTAGATACCTTTTACAGATGTGTCGGCGAAAATTCGTTTTTGATATCAGTCGATATCTAGATACTTATTTCTCATCTTTTCACACACATATTTTTTTTTTGTTGTTGTTGTTCACTTATTTTAGCCTGCTTGGAACTGCCATTACATAACAAATTAATAAATAAATAAAATAATTAGAGTGATAATTTCAGGTATTCCCATACCTTTCTTTCATAAATTAATATTTTTCATTATTTTTAAGGTCATATTTTGAAGCAAAATTAAAAAAAATACATTTTAGAGAATTTAGTTGATTTTTTTTTTTCTTTCGTTTTTTTTTTACTCAGTGTATTACATGTATAACTTTAACACCTTTACATAAATGATTGATATTCATTTTTTAATTTTAAAGATAATAGGTTTTTATTCTTATCATGGTTATATTAAATCAAGTTTTTTTTTACAATTGGTTTCTTAAAGATTAGGGCTGTATAATATGCATCACTGTGTCTTAAAAGCTAAATGTCAACACAATACACTTATTCCCTAAGTGTCATTATTTATCCTTTCATTTAAAATAATAAAAGAAATAAAATAATTTAGGTTTATACATCTCATTTTTGTCCTTAAATTAAAGGAGGCACAATTAATATGTTGGGATTTAAGCTTATGTAATTTTGTGCCACAATGTGCATTAGTAGCGCGCCTAATTGCACTTGTGTTGTTGACATTCAGTGCTGTTTTCCTTATCTTGAATTACTGGCCAAATTTTTCTTGGTGAGGGGACCTGCATTGATTGTCTTTGCTTGCATGATTTTACATTGAACTTCACTGAATTTGAGTATTACTATAATTAACTTACATTTTTACTATTTAATTTTTACATTAAATTTAACATTTTTTTTTTTCAGAAATAGATTAGAATTGCTTGTATTTGGGATATATTTTTTTTTCTTTTTGTTTACTAAGATTGTTTCTATAAAAAGATCTTTCCCACAACGCATAGGTACATACTACATAAATTGTATCTCCAACATTTTTCATTTTTTAACACTGTATGTATTCAGGACAATATGTAAATCCAGTACATAATATATTTTATGAATCTATACTGGCTGTATCTTGTTGCATGCAAGTGTCCTAAAAAAATTTAACACACAATTTTCCAAATTTACATATTTTTCTCATGTTTTCGGATATTATGTACATTGACTTTCATGTAAACCTAACAAATTTGTTAGTCTTGAACATAAGGTTCAATGTTTTATTTATTATACTTACCAGGCATTCTTAAATAATCATGTACAATCACTTATACAGAAAGGGAGTTGGTTGTACGTCTTAGATACCTAAGCATATAAACATAATTTTATTCTAATATTATTTTTGGTTGTCGTATATTTTTCAAGTTTCAATTTTTTATAATAACATAATGCAGTATTTTCTTTGCCCATTTTAACTAAAATGTTACATTTTGACACAAATGTTTTAATTATTATTTTTTCTAATTTCATAAACGTTGAGAAATTTTATAACACATTGTATATTTTTGTCAGTTAGATGTTATCGCTTAAATCCATGTACTCTTATGCTGGTCGTGAAATTTGACATCTAATGTAATTTTTCATTTCACACATTTTTTTTTCTTCTCCACATTCATTCAATTCTGTTAGATGAAACCTATCATTATTTTCTAAAATTTTAACCCTTAATTACCTTTCATACGAAATTTATTTTATGTGCATAATAGTTTTATTTCGTTCATTTACGTAAGAAAAAAAAAAAGAAATGTTTAAGAGTAATCGAAATATGATAAAAAAAAAAAAAAAAAAAAAAAAAAGGGAAGACTGCTTATTTTTTTTTCTCTCAAACAGAGATAAACATCTCGCCGTTTTCGCCTGAGTTTGTTTACGTTCAAATAATAATAGTTTTTTTTTTTTTTTTTTTTTTTTTTTTTGTTCCTCATTCAGTTCAAATACGTTGATTGCAGAGAAATTTTTTTAATTTACTGTACATATGATATATTTTTATCGCATTTATTCACTGTTTCATGTTTGTTTATTGGTGTTTATGTCAGTATGTCTATCATATATATATGGGAATATTTTATTACTATTGATAGCAAATAATTATGACAACAAGATATATAGTAAGCTTACTTTAACATCGAATTGGGCCCACTGCTGAATAATTGCAGTTTTTTTTTTTTTTTTTTTAAGATAAAAACATCTTTTGCACATGTGTGAACAGATTTATTTTACTGTTCTTTTTATCAGCTTATTTGGTGAAATTCTTTTTATTCACCTTTTTGAAGTGAGATTACACTTCTTGTACTCGAGTTTTTATATTATTATTTTGCTGAGCAATTTTATAGCCTTTGAAGCTATTTATATATTTACTTTATGCGCATTTTTTTTTTTTAATTTTTGAGGCCTCACCTCACCTCATCTCAGCTCATCGCAGCTCATCTCAGTTCATATATGCTCAGTTCAGTAGATAATACTGTTGTTTTAGTCATGACTTTTTACTTTTACTTTGTGTTTATAATTTTCTGTGCACGTTAAATTTGCAATTTTTGCGCTTTCATCTGCGGCTATAGAAATTTATTTTGTGGCATTTTTTTTAATTTTTTTTAATTTTAATATTTGTTGGAACACTTACAGACATATACAAATTTTTAATAATATAAATTATTTCACTTGATATTCATTTTTTACAATATTGCTTAAATATTTTGACATATCACCCATTTAGTTATATTTTTAATTTTCACATATACACATTTACCCTCTAAGCACAATTGTGTTCCTCTGGTTGTCAATATATTAATGACTTCTATAATCTACGGATTTTGACCATTATATTGGTTTCAACATTTGTAATTGTGTAGGGGATTTCACACTTTCACAACAATTTTTGAAGGTTATGTTTTATTGGCTTTCATATACACTTATAATTCATTAACACATGTTCTATAAATACTTCGGGTGACAAAAATAAATAATTAAAATAATGAAAATAATAATAAATAAAAAAGATATTGATATAAGATTACTTAATAGATTTTAAATAAATAACATGAGGATGTATGTAACTTTTGGAAATATTTGGATTGTATAATTTCCTAATTATATTTTCATTGGTTGTCAAAGATTCTTTGCGTGAACACATCGCCTCTTTCACAAGATTCATTTTTAACAAATTCACACTATTTTTTTTATCTCATTTGAATAACATGATCAGTTTATTTTAACGTTTGCAAACACTATAATTAATAATTCTCTTACACACACACACACAAAATTATAATTTTTTTTCCTATGTTTCTACATGTGTTCCTGTATATGTTTTCTTTTGGGTCAGAAATTTATTGTATTATTGGCCGGTTTCTCAGTTTGTCAGTCATAATGCAAATTTATCCAATACCAATAGTATTCCATTATCTTTCACATGCATGTTTTCCATGCCTTTCTTCATTATTCTCAAACTTGACCTCACAACCCAATGTTTGACACACACACACACTCACAAAATTTTATCTGACCTATTTAATTGCTATTTCATTGGTTCACATGTGGAGATAATTACATTTTCTTTTATTAAATTTTCACAGGAATTTTTTGTACAAAAACTAGTTACAATAATAATACACACATACATAAAAGTAAATAATTTTTTTGTTAGCTTGCAGTAAATTCTGTTATGTTTTTAGAGCCTGTTTATTTTTCAAATACATACAAAAGTGAAATTTCCGTACATAGTCTGTACGTTTTAAAATTTTTATTTTTATAAAAAAAAAAAAAGAAAAAAAAAAAAAAAAAAGTTTTTTTTTTTTTTTGTGTAAAGAGTAAAACTCTTGCAGAAAGTTTTAGTTCAGCTTAAATTAAATATTTATAAATTTAAAATTTCTTAATTAAAATAATTCCTTTTTGGAAAGTTTGAACCACAGATGTATTTTAAACGGCCTTGAAATCATCTGTGCGTTGTAAGAAGTAGTCTGTGCAGAAGTATGTGGCTGGTTCACTCTCCTTTTTTTTTTTTTTAAAGACTATTTCTTACTGAGCAGTATTATGGAATTATCTGTATAACATACAGTATCCTTTTTAAGAAAGATATTGAATATTAATTGGGCTCGATAAAATAATAGTTCAATTGTAATTATAAAACAATAGTATATTTAGATTTTTTTTTGCTGTTTTTTGACAATTTTTATGAGTTATATTCTTATCACCTATTTCAGGTCTACTCAGAGTTTATGCATTAAAAATTATATTATTATTTAGATCATTTTTGCGAGAAATTCAAATGCTAATTCATTTATTAAAAATTTTGTTCAGGAAAAGGAAATTATTTCATACAAGTAAATTTTAATATCTTTTTTTTACCAACACAAGCTATTGAAATAAAGTTGGTTCATTAATTTATATATATAAAAAAATAAAAAAAAATTAGAAGGCATAAAAATGAATAAGAGTTAAAATAAAATAAAATAAATAATTCTTCTTGAACTCTTACATGTGCGCTTTTATTGTGACATAGGGCTAGATTTTTTTTTCTACACATTTTTACACATACAAGGGACATTTCATTATGTCACTTTGCAGAATGCTGGTTGTCATTTTTGCATAACATGAAGCCTCTTCTGCTTCACACATATTGTTCAGTACGCTATGTTCAGTTAGGCATCACAAAACCATCATATCTGTCATAGCTATTGTTCTCTTATACACTCTCTGGCTCACTTTGTTGCAATTTAATTTTTCACGTGTACGATAATGGTCCTTTTTAATCAAAAAGGTTTATATATTTTTTTTTTTTTTCATATTAATGCAATATTAAATTTTTTTTGAAAATTAACAAAATACAAATGTAATTGTTTTTCATATTTCTGGTTACTGATTTCCTTTTCCTTAGTATCAACCATACATACACTGTAATGAATGATTATTTTTAATATTTTACACATTTTATATATCATATTTATATAATTTATTGATTATGTGATTTGTTTCAGAATGTCACTTTAGCATGACAATGAGTGACTATGTCTCATGATTCCGTAACTGTCATTATTATTGATTTTTTTTTTTCGAATTTATTGTTATATGCCACAATTTTTTTTCCATTGCTTAGCAAAAGGTTACTTTACATTTCTCACAATTGGATGCAGATTTTTTTTGGAATTGTATTATGATGTTGTGAAGGTGAGAGAGAGCGTTATATGTTTCATAATTTTCGTCCATTTTGACGATTCTCTTTTTTTCTTTTTTTTTTTTTTTTTTTTTTTTTTTTTTTCCTCGTCGATGGGGAGAAATATGTGAAGTCGTTCCTTCACATATATGAGTTTTAATTATAACTTTAAATAAAGGCAATAAGTAATTATTATATTTTCAATAAATTAAATGGCTAATAAAAATAGATAACGAAATTCTAAATTACTTTTATTTATTCGCTTTTGTCTATAATAAATATCTTAATTCTAATAATACTTTATCCCTTATGCTATTAATAAATCATCTGAGAACAAAAAACATATTCTTTTTAAATGACATCTCTCAGAATAATGATCTTTCCTAAATCATTTAATAAATAAAATATAAAAAAAATATTATTTTATTTATTAGCCGTTGTATACATAATTACATTTTCATTCTTCTAAAATTGCGCAAGTCAACTTTGTTATAAATAAATTAGGCTATAATTTACATTATGATATCATTAAAGGGTAATTTAGTTTTTTTTTTTTATCACAGGATGTGCAATAAATCCTAGTCTGAGTGTCTCCCTTAAATAACGGTCTTCTGGCGATAAAACTTGGCATAAACTGCTGTAACGAACTTACTAAATTCAAAATATTTATATTAAATTATTCTACAAACAAAGGATTAGCTTTGGCTGGAAAGTTTGGCACTGTTTTAATAATTTTGGCGTAATTCATCAGTCTGATCTTAATGGCAATAGAGTCAACTTCAGAATCCGCTCCTAATCTGACTTGATTAACACGTAATCAAATAGCTCTCTCTCTCTACCTGAAAATTTGTTTTACACCACCTGAATGTCTCAAAGACAATAATTGTTATGTATCTTGTTAATTGAACTATCGAATAATTTTTAACCCATAGCTGTGATGTTTGATTTGAAAATAAAGTGCTGTCAGTTAAGAAGATTGTTTTTATTTACGGCCTTCTTTATCTATTTTCCTGGTGTATTGCGGTTATTCATCTTGCTTGCTTGAGAGAAATTTCCATGGGAACTTTAGCGCAAGAACTTTATCATAAATGTGGATCATCATATGTTAAGAAAATCTTAAATTTTGACTAAGTTGCAAATCTCAGTGAAAGTATTTTAAGATTACTTTGCTAAAATTTACTAAGTATTACAATATTTTTCAGTTATTAAACGAAAAAGTGCGTAAAATTTACTAAGTGTTTCACTAAAGAAGAGAAATCCACAAAAAAAGTTTTGACAAGAAATACTAAATTCACTAAGTCACATACACACATGCTTGTAATTATAATCGTTATGAAATATTGTTAAATATTTTTTACAATCTATACACGTATACATACACTCATGCTTGTAATTATAATCATTATGAAATATTATTAAATATTTTTTACAATCTATACACATACACATACACATGCTTGTGATTATAATCATTCTGAAATATCGTTAAATATTTTTTACAATCTAAAATTAACAATTTAAAAAAATCGTTTTTGCAATAATGCTTTAAAGATTTCTCTTATATTATGTGTATGTGACTTAGTGAATTTAGTATTTCTTGTCAAAACTTTTTTTGTGGAATTCTCTTCTTTAGTGAAACACTTAGTAAATTTCACACAATTTTTCGTTTAATAACTGAAAAATATTGTAATACTTAGTAAATTTTAGCAAAGTAATCTTAAAATACTTTCACTTAGATTTGCAACTTAGTCAAAATTTAAGATTTTCTTAACATATGATGATCCACATTGTTATGCAAATAGTATTGGATTGTACTTAAAGTACAAACATCTCCAATAGTTTAAAGTCTTTGAGAGAAAAAAATTAAAAGATTTTTATTAAAGACCTAGAAATGCATACAAGTTAATTTTTGTAAAATGAAAATTGTTTAAATATTAGAAAATATACTTTGGTATAATGTAACTTAGTGATATTTAAAACAAATACATATCAATTCATGTTTGCAAAAGATAATTCGATGTTTAGAGTGAAAATTTTTACTTCAAAGTGTATAAAAACGATAAAGTTTTTTACAGGTCGTCAGTTTAATACACAAAGTAAAATAATATAAGTCAAGAATTGTGGGTAAACATAAGTACTTTTTGTTAAATTATATATTCGTGACAGATAAGGATAAATTTGAAATTAGTAAAACATAACTCAGTGATATGTAAAACTAGTGCATATTAATTCACGAAGGTACATATATGTGTACAAGTTTTTACGTATGAACTTAAACAAATTCACACTACTATTTTTCAAGATTAAGTTTTATTTTTGAATGATATATAGAAATTTTTTAAATTTATTTATTTGGGGTCCCACCTCCCTCCGTCACATTTGTAGAAATATGTGACGCCCCAAATCTTTTTAAACAAGTTTTGAAGGTAGCTTAATATAGCTACTAGCAGCTAGAGGATAGTATTTAGCCATTTTTAGTTCCAAATAGTGAATTTTTGGATGAATTCTTCTAAGGACATATTAATTTTTGCATATACTTCGCTAATATGCTGTTCAATAGTATCTTCAATAAGTTCGATAATACAGGAACTTCTAAAATATGTATGTGTCTCTTCCATGTCTTCATCAGGTTTTTTACGCTCCAAGGATACTTTCATAACCATATACCACTTCAGGGTATGCTTTTCTTTTAATTCAGACTTAAGTTTTTCATGTACATGAGGCTGTATATATTATTGAAATACTTCTAAATCACACTCATTATTCTCATTGGGGTAAAACATCAGTGTTTTAAACATATATGTTTGAAATATTTCTATAGGACAGTGGTTTAAGTCATATCGGGATTTCGATTAATCATAATTTTACTATACATGAGAAAAGTATCAACTTTCCTTATACTGAAAAGATGTTTAAAATATATCATTTGATGTTTAGACGAAAACTTTTTACAACAAAGTGTAAAAACGACAAAGTTTTTTTTTTTTTTTTTTTTTTACAGATTATCGTTAATATGCAGAGTAAAATAATATAAGTCCAACAAAGGTGAGAAGTGTGAGCAAAATGGTTGTTTTTGTCACATCATGGGTTCGTGACGTAGTGTATTAGGGGGAACTCGTATCCAATGATTATAATCTTCCATCACACGCGTTATGACGTCAGCAACAGGTTTTAGTGTCTGCTCAAGCTTGTTCAACCATGTCTAAACTTGAAGCTATATATATTTTTGTTATTACATCACGTATGGTTTTTCATACCTTTTAAGTTTTATCTACAAATTTTCTAACTTAATGCTTTGTGTTAGCAATTCTGCTAAAAACAATTATTTTTTTCTAAGTGATGTGACATGAAGAAAACATTTGACAAAAATGCTTAAAAAAAAAAAAAAAAAAAAAATGTGAAATTTTACAAACTCCTAAAATTAATCTTTCACAATTCTTATAAAATATTTTCTGTATTCTAAAAATAAAAAAAAGTTAAAATACAATCGTGAAAGTATCTATATATAAAAGTTGTTACTCAAAAATTATTTTTATACTCTTTAGAATAGAGATTGTGATTTTAGTTAAAGTACAAAACACTTTGATGATGTATATTCAAAGTAAGATTCAAACGTGATACTTAGGAAAATACTAACTTCATAATTATATCTAAAATTTTTATAAGTTAGTTTTTCAGGAAAATTGTTAATAAGATAAATTCATTTAAGATTTTCACAAGTACTTTACAGTTGAGTGGTAAAACAATTTTACAAGTTTTTTCTTCTTCGATGTAAGTTTGATAGTTTATAAAACTACTATCGTGTATAATTTTTACTTAGTGTTTAAATATTATACTCAAACAATACTTCTACAGTAATGAAAAAGTATATCGTTAACACACAAGTAAACTTTTTACATGTTTTTATTTTAAAAAGATGACACTTAAGTTTGTATTCTAATAGAAAATTAATATATATAATGATCCTCATCTGTCATCTGTCATGAACGAATCCGGTTAGTACCGCTTCAAAACTGAAACTTTTGGAAGCCATTATTATTATTATTATTTATTTTATTTTTTTTTCTGTTTGCTCAACTTACGAAAACATACATATAATATATTTTTTATCACACCTATTCTTATTTCCTTTAATACCTTGAAAAACTATTCAATTGGAATGTTTAAAGGTATATAAATTACATATAACGGATCACTGGCTATTATAAACAACACAATTCCTGATAAAAACAAACCAAAACGGTTGCCATTCAGAAAATACAAATTCCAAGTGGATGACTCTTTAATCCCGAATGAATGACTCTTTGACCGTTTTATTTAAAAAAAAAAAAACCTCTTAAAATATTTCAGAAACATATTAAAGCCTTAAAACTCTTAAAATATTTGTAGAAACATATTTAAAGCCTTTAATTATTTTTATCAAGCTTCATTTTTTTTTTTTTTTTTTTTTTTTTTTTTTTTTTTTCCAGCATAAAATTGAATATGCTTTTACGGACAAAATAAATAAATAAATAAATAAAAATAAAATAAATAAATAAAAATATTAAAATATTAAATTAGCTCATGCATATGAGAAAATGACATCTATTAAATAATAATAATAATAATTTTAAATTTTAAAGTTGTCGAAGAGATAAATAGAGCGTGAAATTTTCGCACGGTCTTACTAGCAAATGAATTAATTGAAGTGAGAAATAAATAAAATGAAATGATCATTTTTCAACTTTTGGCAGCGATTTTCTTTTTAAAGAAATGCTGTGTATTTCTTCTAAATTAATCTACATAAACCTTACATCATTAGAAAAATCTTTCAAAACTGAACATTTTTTTTTTTTAATGTGAGATTTTAATTTTTTTCCGAATGGATCTGTCTGAAACACTCATTGAAAAACGGCGTCGTTTGGAAAATGAGAGGAAAAGAAGATGGTTACAAAGACAAAGTCCAGAGTCATTGGCAAGAATTCGACAAAATAATGCTGATATTCAAAGGCGACGGAGGAAACGAGAATCTGAGTTTGCAGCACAAATGCGAAGGCAAGCTGATGTTGAATCCCATGATCAAAGAAATGAAAGAAATAGTCGTAGAGTTCAAGAAGTATTTACCAATGAGAATGATGAATTACATTACTGTGGACCAATGATCGATGTTTGTGAATTCTGTGGTTCGAAGAATTTTGCCGCTGAACGACCTCTAGACAAAAAATTCAGCAGTTGTTGCCGGAAAGGGACATTTTCTTTGATTAAACCAACGGATTCTCAAGGAAATCAGTTGATTTTTCCACCAGTTCTTCAAGATTTGTTGATGAATCATGAGAACCCTGATTACAAGAATTTTAGAGATAACATTCGCTCTTATAACAGTGCTTTATCTTTTGCATCAATGGGAGCCAAAGTATTAAATTTCAGTGGAAGAGGACCTTACGTGTTTAAAGTTCATGGTCAAATATGTCACAGGACCAGCCATCTAGAACCACGCAGTGAACAATCTCGACAGTATGCCCAACTGTATGTCATAGATAGCACTCAGGCAACAGAATGCAGAGTTCTTAATCCTGCTAATCAACAATGCATTCCCCGTCTTCTGGACCAGTTGGACAGGCTATTCAGAATGACAAATCGATTTTGTCACACTTACCGTATGCTAAGGGACGTTGAAGCTCAAGCGATCGATGAAGCGAATGAAGCAGGACAAGATATTCCCATAGTGAATCTGGTATTTCGACGAGATCGTCATACTGATCAGAGAAGGTATAATGCACCTACAGCAAAAGAAATTGCAATGGTTTTTGTTAATGATCATGGTGAGCCTCCTTTTGACAGAGACATTAGAATTTATCCAGTAAACCCAGAAAATCCAGGACAGCAGTTTGTCAATATCAACATTCTCAGCCCTAACTTGGACCCAATGGTTTATCCCATTTTATTCCCGTATGGCGAACCAGGTTGGCAACCTAACTGGACTTGCGAGGCTTATGAGGGTGCACAGACAAATAGAACGAGAAATAATGTTACTATGCTGCAGTACAAAGCAGCTTTGTTGGCCATAAGAGAACACTTCAATCCAGTTATTAGTGCGGGACGACTGACACAGCAGTTCATAGTGGATTCTTACTTGCAAGTTGAAGCCAATAATTTGAACTACATTAAAACACACCAGCAGAAGCTGCGAACAGAATTCTGCCAAGGACTAGCAGATCACATTGAAAATAGAGTCAATAATGCACAAGCAGCTGGGATTCCAGTCATTCTTCCCTCATCATTTGAAGGATCACCAAGAAACATGCGTGAGAGGTGTACTGATGCTATGTCAATATTTGCAAAATTTGGTCCGCCAGATCTTTTCATAACTTTCACAGCCAATCCTAAGTGGCGTGAAATTACAGAAAATTTGAGAAAAGGTGAAGAGCCAAGTGACCGTCCTGATTTGGTTTCACGAGTTTATAACTTAAAGCTAAAATCCATTCTTGAAGATTTGATAGTGCATGGTGTTTTAGGAATTTCAACGGCTCATGTTTACACAATAGAATTTCAAAAGAGAGGTCTTCCACATGTCCATATTTTAATTGTCTTGCGTGCAGAAGATAAATTTTCATCGGTAGAACATATTGATCGTTTAATTAGTGCTGAGATTCCTGATCCTGGTTTAAATCGACGCCTGCATGAAATCGTCACGCGCTGTATGATTCATGGCCCTTGCGGTTCAAACAATCCTCGAGCTCCTTGCATGGAAGCTAGAAAGTGTAGAAAAGGTTTCCCAAAAGATTTTCAAACAGAAACTTTATTGAGTGCTGATGGCTATCCTAAGTATAAGAGATGCATGAATTCTACAGTTGTTGTACGTGGAACCACAATGGACAACAGATTCGTTGTTCCTTACAATGCCTATCTGCTTCTGAAATATGATGCACATATTAATGTCGAAGTTTGTACATCTATGAGAGCAGTGAAATATATTTACAAATACATCTATAAAGGTTTTGACTGTGCGAATATAATTGTCAGTGCTGGGGAGATTCAAAACAATGAAATTGCAAATTACATTCATGCGAGGTATGTCAGTGCACCAGAAGCCATGTGGCGATTGCTCCAGTTTAAAATGCATGACAGGTCACATGCAGTTATGAGATTGCCAGTATACCTGCCAAATCAGCAGCGCATAATCTTTACAGAAGGTGAAGAAGAAGAAGCCTTACAGGCTGCAAGAACAGGGAAAACTAAACTTGAGGCATGGTTCGAATTAAATCAAACCAACCCGGATACTGAAACAATATTGTATTCAGATATTCCCTACAGTTACGTATACAAAAAGAACAAATGGCAAAAAAGACAAAGAGGTGGAAATAAGATAGTGCCAAGAATGTATGTTGTTAGTGCTAAAGAAGAAGAACGATTCTATCTACGGATGTTGCTTCTTCACGTACCCGGTGCTACAAGTTTTGAATTTTTAAAAGCTGTTGATGGTATTGTTTATGATACCTTCAAAGAAGCAGCATTTCACAGACATTTACTTGATTCTGATGAAGAATGGAATCACTGTTTGAGGGAAGCTGCTGTTTACCAGATGCCAAAACAACTGAGACAGACTTTTGCCTTCATACTGATTTTATGCAATCCTACTAACGCACTTGAACTATGGAATAATTATTGTTCTGATATGGCTATGGATTTTCAGTGTAACAAAAATGAAAGTTCTTTTAATCTGGCTCTACATGATATCAATGCAACTCTCAAGCAACATGGAATGACATGCGAATCTTTTGAACTTCCAATGCCAATAGGAAATCCTATTGAAATACAGCTTTACAACCCAGTCGAACAAAGAGAACTGGCAGAAATTCAGATTGCATCGCTTAATCCACAACAGTTAGAAGCCTTCAGAAAAATCATCAAAGCTATCGAAGACATAAATAAAATGGACAGGTATTTTTCCATTGATGGTCCTGGGGGTTCAGGAAAAACTTATTTGTACTCAACCCTGTTGCACTATATTCGGGGAAAAGAACAAATAGCACTTCCATTTGCAACTACTGGCGTTGCAGCAACACTTCTCGAAGGTGGGCGAACAGTTCACAGCGGTTTCAAGTTACCTATTCCTATTCTTGACACATCAGTTTCCTCAATGAGGACAAATACTTCAGAAGCTGAAAACCTTCGCAAAGCTCAGCTCATCGTTATAGATGAAATAACGATGCTGACAAAAGATGGTCTTCGATGTATCGATTCCCTTCTGAAAGAAATCATGAGCAGTGATAAGCCTTTCGGAGGGAAAGTTATCGTTATTGGAGGAGACTTCAGACAGACACTTCCAGTTGTGCCAAGAGGATCTACAGCAAATATCATAGAAGCCTGTATCAAATCTACACCTTTATGGAGATACTTCACCCACCTTCCACTCATCTCAAACATGAGAAGTGCCGGACAAGAACAACACAATATTTGGCTCTTAAATGTAGGAGAAGGAACTCTTCGTAGCATCCCCGAATTACCCACCGATTCCATAGAAATCCCTGAACACATGATTGAAAATAACATCATCGAAGCAATTTACAGTCAATTAGCCACCATGCAGGTTGAAGAATTGGGAAACAGAGTTATTTTAGCTCCAACAAATAGGAAAACTCTGGAAATTAACATGAAAATAATATCAAGAATTGAAGGAGACCCACATGTGTATTACAGTGTAGATTCTATTGTTTCTGAAGACAATAATGATATATTAAATTATCCAACAGAGTTTTTACATGAGCAAACTCCTTCTGGCATGCCACCTCATCAGCTAATTTTAAAAAAAAGTATAATAGTCATGTTGCTAAGAAATCTTAATCCAAATCAGGGTCTTTGCAATGGGACTCGCTTATCAATACTTGAAATGCATGAAAATTTCATTTCTGCGAAAATTTTATCTCAGTGTCATCATGGTGAAACAGTTTTCTTGCCACGAGTTGATTTGTGTCCAAGTGATGTCACTCTTCCATTCATCCTAAAACGTCGCCAATTTCCTGTCATTCCTGCCTATGCAATGACAATAAACAAATCTCAAGGTCAGACATTTCAGCATGTAGGAATTTATCTTGATGAAACAGTTTTCTCTCATGGACAACTATATGTTGCCTTATCCCGATCACGAAATCAAAATAACATTAAATTTCATATTCAGCCAACAGACGCACAAGGACAGATTGGAAACAGCAGAAACTTTTTTACAAGAAATGTCGTTTTCAGAGAAGTTTTATAATTATTTGAAATTATTTACTCTTATATATCCACAATAATTGTTTTTTTTTTACAATATTTATAATTGTAAAATTACCACCATGATTTGCTCCGGCTAAACATCTTAAGTACTTTTTCACAACCCATTTCATTTGAAGTTATTTAATTAATAGTTAAATGCTTAAACTTTATTTTATACATATATTTATATATATTTCTTTTATCGGTATTTCATATATATCTTAACACTTTTGCGACCGCTGACGTAGATTCACGTCATTTTTGATATCTGTAACTCTACCAGTGGGCGTTTCTTTCAGGGTTTTTATGTTACTTATTTCTGAAGAATATACCCAGTATTCAAATTTGTACAGTCAAATGTAATATTGTTGCGTACTCGGGGGTTCGTAAGTTGTCCGAGAATGAAAGGCGAGGCTTGCAAAAATTCAGTAATTTATTCACAGAAAGTTCCGGAAAAATACAGGTCTGTAAATTAAGTATCAGCTTCAATTCAATCAGTAAACACAGCTTAATTAACAACTGTCAACTGTAAATCCACAGTACTAACTGTATAGCAATAGCACATAAAGCAAGACTCATTCAAAGAGGCTTAGAACTCCTTGAAATGCAATGCAAGCATTAGCGAAACTGCCTGACTCTGATTTCAGACTGAACTGAACTGACTGCCTTGGCGAAAAACGCAGCCCTTATATACCCCTGTAGAAAAGTGTGGAATGTTCCAGAAATTTCTGTATCTCCTGAGCCAATCATATTTCAGCATCCATATTTGGTATATCACTAATAAGGATTTTCTCGCCAAGGTCACCAAAAAAATCAACAATTAGGGAAAAAGTCGCCAAATTTGGTGCCAAATCCATTACCTGCCTTATTGGAGATTTCTAATGCGTTTTTAAGGGAAAATTACGCTTTCTTATTCTTTTTATAATATAATTATTCTTTTTATAATATAATATGCATTATTTTAACGCTAAAACAACTAGAAATGTCGAAAATTAACATTCTAACGATTTACTAAGCCTCTTTGAAAGAATTTCTTCAAGAATGAATACAATTATTTACAAACTCGCAACAATATGGATATAAATAATTTGATTGGGAAGAATATAATTATAATGTATATCCATTTGTAATATAAATGTGAACTTTGAAAATTTTGTAATGAAATATTGTAACTTGGGAGAATAACGCCCATAGGTGGACCTTACTGTCAAGAAGACAAAAGCATGCGGTCGTGAAAGTGTTCAATGAGATTTTTAAAAATTTGAAAGAAATTTTTATAACGAAACTACCACCGTGCTTTGCACGGGCTGATCTTCTAGTATTATATAAAAGGTGATTTTGTAATAAAAATTAAAACAAACCATTTTCATTGAAATCTTTTTATTTGAAATTCATTCACAATAATACAAAACAGCAAATTCGCACAAATCTATATTGTTGAAATATCGTTCATACAATCGACATTAAAGTTATTCAAAAAATTTAGCAAGTCTAGATTTTCATCGTTAAAGTTATCTGTCACTAACTCATTTTAGTTCACACTAAAATTATCCGAATTCATATTTTTGTTGTTAGCAGAAAAATCATTCAAGCATTTGGGATTAAAGTTATTCAAAAATTTCACAAGTTCAGACTTTCATTAACATAGTTTACTAGAGGTAAATCAGTTTGTATCAGGTTAAAATTATTTAAGTCATTATTTTCAACTTTGGTAGATAAGTCATCAACATTATTTTCACTTGTATATTCCACATTCGAATTGTTCAAAAAGTTTTTGAAGTCTAAGTCTATATTTTCATTCTGAAAGTTGTTGGAAGGTAAGTCAAAAACATTATTTATACATTCAGTGTGAAAATTATCCAAAACATTTAACAAGTCCAGATTCTCACTGTCATTATTAACTGTTGGTAATTCATTGTTAGTACTTCGTTCATTACAATTTCTACGTATGCTGAAGTATTTAAGATGATTCTTTCTCTTATGTTGCAATAATTCATACTTACACTGAAAAGTTTCACTGCATTCATCACATCTAATTTGCATTGAAGATTTTTTATGCATATTTCTTTTATGTTTTAAAAAATGTCGTTTGTTTGAAAATGTAACAGTACATTCGTTACAACAGTATGTATGTAAAGTCTTTTTATGACTTTTTCGCTTATGGTTTAAAAAAAGCATGTTTAGTTGGAAAGGTTATAGAACATTCCTCACATATATACTCAGGTTTACGATAATGCACCCTCTTATGCTTTTTTAATTCATACTTGTGTTCAAAAGCATCTTTACAAATAATACATAGATGTTTAGGTAAGCCTTTTTGATGAAATAATCTCTTATGTTTAAATAAATCACACTTGCGATTGAAATTTTCAATACAATATTCACATTTGTATCTTATGGAAATTTTTCTATGGGTTTCTATATGTCTTTTTAAACGATGCAAAGTAACAAATCCTTTCTCACACGCATAACAAATATTAGGTTTAATGTCATTGTGAACCTTCACATGTCTAGTAAGATAGGATTTTTTTTTAAATGACTTATTGCAAATTGGACAAATAAAAAGTTTAGATAACTTCTCTTCCTTAAAAGTTGATGAAGGGGGTTGTTGAACAGAAACGTGAGTCTCCTCAGACGGTAAAGTATTATCCATTTTGTACTTCAGTTTAGCAAAGTATAAAAAAATCACTCTAAAAGGAAAACTTTAAAAATGTTTAAAAACTACTAAGTATGAGAACTTAGACAATTCTACAGCGAGAAAAGATTGTAACTAATTCAAATTTTTTCTTCGTTCATCAGTTTTACTTAAGAATTAACGCCAAATTTTCTTATTTCATGTCAAATTTTTATAACTATCGCCAATATTAGTGAAAATTTAGTCAAATATTACCCCATACCTTGCTATAATACTCGAATCTTGTGGAAAATTCTTGTTTACCAACATGTCTAAACAGATAATTTGGACACTTTCACTCTGTATTTTTATGAATGTCGCATCTACGTTAAACTTTTTAGGGTGAAAAACATTCTATGTTTTTTTAACAGTTGATTACAGATTTGTTGAAACTCGTGGTTTAGTATTTTCAAAGAAGGTAGGTTGTTAATACTTAAAGATTCAAGTTTATGATTTCATTATACATCTGCAGCATCTAAATTTGATAAGTGTTTTAGCTAACATTTTCAATTTAAAAGGAAAAAGTTAATTTTTCTGAGATAGTATTTGTATTAAAATAATTTGTGTAAAATTTTTCATTTACAAAAAATTTCGTTTATAAACATTTGTGTGAAAAACTTCAAACTAAATGACTTTAAAAAACTTAGTACTTTGTAAAATAAGATGCGTTAGTAACATATGTGAAACATTAAAATTCCATACTTCATGATTTTTCAAATATTTGTAGTCTCTTAAATTTATATGAATGAGATTTTACCTTACATTTTCATTCTTATCATTAGTAAAAATAAGTTTCTTATATTTTTATTCTAAAAATAAGTAAGTTAATTTCTGAGATGCTATTTTTTCTAAAATACTTTGTGTAAAAAATTTTTCATTCACGAAAAATTTCAGTTTATAAGCATATGTCTGAAAAACTTCAAACTAAATGACTAAAAAACTTAGCACTTTGTAAAATAAGATGTGTTGTTAACATGTGTGAAACACTAAAATTCCATACATCATGATTTTTTCAAATACTTAGTCTCTTATGCTGCTAACTTTGTAATTTTATCATACATTTTCAATCTTATTATTGTAAAAATAAGTTTCTTATATTTTTATTCAAGAATAAGTTATCTAAATTTCTAAAATACTTTGTACAAAAACATTTTCAGTTTATATACATATGTTTGTAATCGACAATACTTGGTTAAAATATTTTTTTAATATGTTCAAATACACTTTATAAAACTTAAGTATGCATCTGTGAACATGAATGTATTTATAAAACATTTATATTAATATTTTTTCAGCTCTAAATTTTTTCAAAGTTAGTGTTCATCATTTACAAACTTGCTATCTGTAAAGAAAAAACTGAGTGAATGTAACATATGACGTGGGGAATTTCACTTTGTTAAAGTGGTAGAATGTAGTGAAAAGTAGTAAAAAAAGGTAGTTGTGAAGTCTTTATTTGACACAGATTATTGAATAATTCTTAGATAGTATAGCTTGAAATAACTAATGTTGAGTATAAATTACAAAAAATTTTCGGGAAGTGTCAGGTTCGATTCCAGATCACGATAAAAACTAAAAAAATGGTAATTTCTAATTATCACTCTGTTCGAAAACTTATATTATTTTAAGAATGTTGGGAGATTTCTAGTACTATAATACAAAACTTGAAATAAAAATACGTACTTACACTATTTTAACGAGTATAAGGAAATTTAAATATAATTTATAATTAAATACCCCTTTGTAAAAATCTTTAAGTATACAAGTATGTTCGATGACAGTGATAAGAAGATTCCAAAAAGTTATATTTCAAGTATAACTGTTTAAGGTAGAGAAATTTTCGACATCAGCTATTATTTTGCACTAAAGTAACTTCTGAAAAATGATAGAGGTAAAATATAATACAATATGTTACGATATTTTCTTAAACTTATTAAGACTTTTTTCAAACAGTGAATTTTTCGAGAAGGATAAACTTTTAATTTTACATTCTATGAAGTTTTTACATTGATAAACTTAGTTTTATTTTTATTTTTTAAAAGATGAATTTTTAAAGTTTTTTATTTACTTTTAATATCACATTACATACATTTTTCTTATAAAGTAGTGAACTGAACATAATTCAAAATAGCAGATAATTCTAAAGATAGAAAGAAAATGAATTTATATTTTTAAAACGTCTAACAATAATCAAATTTAAACACGACTTAAGGTAGCTACAGCAAGTAATCTGGAATTTTTCCTCCTCTTTCTTGTATTGAATGTACAATGCCGCACCCAACTCAATTCTAAGAAAATGCTTTAAGGAATGGTCCCCTCCTTTCCCCCAAAACATTGTGACGTCATCATTGGCGGATGAAGTCGATCTTTTTGTGTTAAGATATCATATTTATAATGGAAAAAATATATACAGTTTAAAATGGATACTAGTTATTCATAACTAAAAAATCATTATGGTAAAAAGTTTTTTTTTTTTTTTTTTTTTTTTTTTTTTTAACGAACTTTCTTCAATTAAGTAATTAATAAGAAATTTTAATCACTGTTTTTTAGTTATCTTTCAAAAAACAATTCTCGTCTTTCATCCTAATCTAATTTCACTTACACATTTGAGATTTTAATCATCTTTTAACTTAATTTTTACTCTCAGTTTTCGAAAAACATCTGGTGAATTTTTACAAGATCTTTAATTATTATTTTTTATTTTTTTTTTTTAATTATTATTCTGTAATTAATATCATTTTTATGGTTGATTAATTTTCA
The DNA here is from genome assembly GCA_963930645.1 of Salticus scenicus. Taxonomy (NCBI): domain Eukaryota; kingdom Metazoa; phylum Arthropoda; class Arachnida; order Araneae; family Salticidae; genus Salticus; species Salticus scenicus. Next base: position 303,505,061 of record OZ005652.1, read on the forward strand.
GACAATAGTATTCATAGGTTAAAAAAGATCTGCATAGTCATATAATAGAAAAATCACTCACACATATGCGAAAACTACTGAAATATATATATATATATATATTTTTTTTTTTTGCTGCAAGGTAGCAGGTTCGAATCTCAGTCAAAATCTATGTTTCTAAACTTTCTTTCATTCTTTATACTTAATTTTTGCTTTCATTGCCTTTTTTCGGAAAATATTTGATGATTTTTACTTTCCGAACACTATAGTGAGGAAAGTATTGTAATCATGTCAAAAATCCGAATTCGAGATTTTGATGTTTCTATACGTTTTGAGGTCCCCTGAGTCCGTTTTCACTATTTTTACGATGATGTATGTATGTGTGTGTGTATGTGTGTATGTGTGTATGTATGTGTGTATGTCTGTGAGTGAACACGCTAGCGTCTAAACGCTTTGTTCGATTAACCTGAAAGTTGGTACGCATATTGTAAGTCACCATAGTACGAACCTTATAGATTTTGGTGAATCTAGCACTTATAGTTTTTTTACAGGGATACAAAGAAAAATTCTTTATCATTATGGCCTATGGGAGCAAAATCTTAAAAGTGCGATAGCATCTAAACGCCTTATTCAATTGAGCAAAAAATTTATACACATATTATAGGTCACAAATACTCAATCTGTATAGATTTTGGAGAATCTAGCACTTATAGTTTTTTTACAGGGATACAAAGAAAAATTCTTTATCATTATGCCTATGGGGCCAAATTTTTAAAAGTGTGATAGCGTCTAAACGCCTTATTAATCTGAGCAAAAAATTTGTACACATATTATAGATCACAGTTGAACTAACTGTATAGATTTTGGTGAATCTAGCACTTACAGTTTTTTTACAGGGACACAAAGAAAAATTCTTTATCATTATGGCCTATGGGACTAAATATTTAAAAGTACGATAGCATCTAAACGCCTTATTGAATTGAGCTGAAAATTTATATGAGTATTATAAATCACTGTTGCACTAACTAAAAGCATTTTGGTGAATCTAGCATTTATAGGTTTTTACAGGGACACAACGAAAAATTCTTTATCATTATGATCTATGGGCTCAAAGTTCAGTAGCATTAAATAAAACATCGTGGAGAAAAATACTCAAACACTCTATTATGGTTTTCTTTCTTTTGTTTGTTTAACAACTCCTCTTTCTTTACTTTATCTACAAAACTGTTAATTACTCAATGTTTGGAAAGTCGAGTGGAGTCACTCCAGATTTTTTACAAGACGATCCTTAATTAATATTTTTCTTAATTATTATTCTCTAATTAATATCATTAAAACGATTTAATTCTTTTCGGACACTAGCATTCATAGTTTTAAAAGAACAGTACAGACATATACTATAAAAATCACTCACACATATGCGAAAACTACTGAAATATTTTTTTGCTGCAAGGTAGCAGGTTCGAATCTCAGTCAAAATCTATATTTCTAAACTTTCTTTCATTCTTTCTACTTAATTTTTTTTTTTTTGCTTTCATTGCCTTTTTTTCGGAAAATATTTGATGATTTTTATAAGAAGATCCTTAATTAATATTTTTCTTAATTATTATTCTCTAATTAATATCATTAAAACGATTGAATTCTTTTCGGACACTAGCATTCATAGTTTTAAAAGAACAGTGCAGACATATACTATAAAAATCACTCACACACATGCGAAAACTACTGTCTTATGGAAATATTTTTACTGCAAGGTGTCGGGTTCGAACCCCAGTCAAACCTCTCTATTTCTTTCATAGTATATACACATCCACATTCGTATATTTTATTCATTCCTTATTTATTTCCCAATTTTTAAATTTTTAATTAATTTCTTAATTAATTTCTTAATTAACTCCTTAATTAACTCCCTAATTAATTTCCTAATGACTCACAAACAATATCCTGCTTTTTTCATTCTACCACAAAACATCGCTTTAAAACCATCATCACCTTTTACAATAAATCACTCATTAAATTTTTTAATTAAATTTCCTCATTAATACCCTCATCATCTTTCACGATTAAGTCAGAGAATGTCTCAAGGTCAATACCAACCCATCTAGACCCCTCAGGGGGTGGTGTGACATCCGCACGGCTTGCCTGCGCACCAACGCACCATTCTTGCACAGGTGTCCTAGAAACCCCATTTATCCCCTACTAACACGAAAACAGAATATTTCAAATAATATCAAGAAACACGTACACAAGAGCCGTTTTCTGAAGAAAAAAAAAAAGAATTCTCATATTATAAGCCATATATGTAATTAAGAAACAATTAAATAACATACTTGCCAACCATCTCATTATGAACCGTACAATCTTTAATACCCGCCTTTTTTTTCACACCAATAATTTTTTAGAGTAATTTTAGTCTTATTTAATCGTAACAACATTTAGAGAGAATAACTCTAAAAATATAGTGGTGTGAGAAAAGGGGCGTTTTTTCAGGGGGCGTTAACAATTGTACGGTTATTAATGAGATGGTTGGCAAGTATGAAATAATAATAGCAAATTTTTAAGAGACATCTTTAAGGCATTCCAAATTTTAAACTACCGAGTGACTGTTTCTTTTGATTTTCCGAAGAATTTGAACTTTCCAGATTGACAAGAAAATTAGTGTTTTTCACTCATACTTAGCAAACATACATTTTGAATATGTTTTCTAAAATTAGAAACACTTGTTAAAAAATATAGATTTTGCTTACAAAAATTGCATAAAATGATGTATTTTCTCAGACACTTAATTTTAACATAAGAGCATAATTAACTATTCTTAAGGGCCCTCTTCACTCACCGCCGCCGGAAGTCGAAACTAATGCTATTCTATGGGAAATTTTTCTTTACAAATAACTTATTAACTAATACATATTTTTAAATTCTGATTTCACATTCTGAAAGTTCCCGGCTGTAAAATTGACGCACCTTTTCTAAAAAAATATTTTTTTATTTTTTTATATTTTATTTTGAAGCTGCAAAATACGAATTTTCAATATGTGAATTTTTTTCATTTTGCAATTTCGAAATAAAATATTAAAAATTAAAAAAATACATTTTAAAAAAAGGTCCGTCAATTTTACAGTTGGGAATTTTCTGAATGTGAAAACAGAATTTAAAAATATGTATTAGTTAATAAGTTATTTCTAAAGAAAAATTTCCCATAGAATAGCATTAGTTTCGGTTTCCGGCGGCGGTGAGTGAAGAGGGCCCTTAACACCATTACTCATTTTAAATCTTAAAAAAATAGTCTCAAGAAAAAATCAGATTAAAAAAAAAAAAAAAAAAAAAAAAATGAAGAAAAGCTAAACAGTAAAAATAAATAAATAAATAAATATTCAATTTTCTTCTCAAATTATTCTTAATAAAACCACAATAAATGCTGTATGCCATTACGCATTTTCAATTTCATCTCCTATAAGTAATTAAAATATAAACAAACACTCCTTCCTTTCAGTTACCAAACTCTCCCGAAACACCTGTTTCCAATACCCAAGCGAAGCCAAACCTAGCAAGTGTAATGCCATTCCTCACCTTCATGACGAAATAGTAATCAACATCTAATAATCACCCCCTTATCTACCTCACGCTAGCTGCATAAATTAACACTATTTCGTTAAACCGTGGTATTTTATTCAAACGATTTTATTATCCCATGAAAAATAATCAACACCAAATAAAATCATTTCTAAATTAATATGAGCACGATGTTATTTGTCCTAAACGTTAAAATTATCTTGCTTATTAAAATTATTTTGATTAATATATTTCACAAGGAATATTCCGTAACACATTCTAGAAAATATTATCATTACAAAATTATCGTTAAAAAAATAATACATATGCAGCTGTATTATTTTTTTAAGGATAATTTTATGAACTTGGAAATGGAAAGATATTAATGGTTCAGAATATCACTGAGTAACAGATTGCATGAATCGTCTGTATTCCTTACTGAGATTTCAGACCTATTTTTTTCAGACGTGAAGTAACGAATCGATTCGATTATTCGAACATCTGCGCGTAAAGTCTGATGCGAGTCTTTAGCCAGCGTTTATAATATTGTTTTTGTATTTTGTAAATTAAATAAAAGGAAATAAAAAAGTAATTATATAAAAGAAATTATTCAAGCTTTTTACTTGTATAATGGTGAATAAAATCAGTTTTATCGCCAGAAATTTCTTGTCTATTTTGCGCGCAGAGACAAAGTTGAAAATATTATTTTTTTAATAGGATATTTTTTGTAATATATTACACTACTAATAAGCTACAATGCAATACTAATATTACTTATTATATTACGTGAAATAACGCCCATCTCTAATTATACCAGCTGGCTTCACCAGCTAGCTGGCCAGAGACCCAAGAAAATTTTTACTAAAAAACAAGCTCTCGGGCGCCTGCGACGCCAATCGTAATTTGTTCTCTGTAAAAGTCGCATAATATAAAAATACTGAAAATTCAAATATTTTTAAATAAAATCTTAGGCGCCTGCGGCGCCAATCATAACTTGCTCTCTTTAAAAGTGGCTTAATACTAAAATATTCTTAGAACATTTGTATCGCGTAGATTCTTAACACGTATTCTTAACACGTAGAAGAAATATATAAGAACAAAAACACTTAGAGATGATAATAAATTTGTTGTTGGGTGAGTACACAGTGGTATATAAAAGTTTAAGGCTGAATAATTACGTTATTTTTACAAATTTATAACTATACATATATTTTATAAATCATCAGACATTTTTTATAAATCATCACATTTAAATAACTTTCTACTGCAATGCTATAAATTAAAGAATTTTAACTGTTAATATTAAAATATATTGCAGCAAACAAACAAAAAACGTGCTACCATTTTATAAACGCATAAGAAAAATTTATTAACGCATTAAACGCATAAGAACAGTGCCTGAATTGCATTAGTCCAAATCGAAGCTGAAATTTAAATCTGCATTTTCATTAAAACTGTAATCCACTTCTGTAGTTCTTGAATGGTTTAAGATATCTTTCCAGACTACATTACGAGTATGGTGTTGATTTTCTATCGGCAAAAGTACTTTTAATGATGTTTTTCTTTTAACTCTTGAAAAAGCTACATAAAGCATTCCATGCATAAAAACTGGTCTTTTACTCAGATCAACACCTACAAAGTCAAAAGTTTGGCCTTGTGATTTATGCACTGTCATAGAAAATGCTGCTTTTACAGGGAACTGATGTCTAGATATTGCGCAACCAAGTTGACCTTTTGATGACTGAAGTGGGATTCTTGGTATATGTACATCTCGGCCACAGTGTTCACCAGTTATTATTTCTGTACTGATAAGTATAAAGGATTTAAGTCATTATTGATTTTTCAGGAGACGAAAAATAAAGTTAAACTAACTAAAAACTAATCAACAGAATCGATTAGGAAAAAGAGATTATGTTGGTTTATACGCTTTATACCATTCAGTGATTGTCAATCTTCATTTAATAAAGGGAAAAATTGAATTAAATATTTTATACCAAAGATTAATGCTAAATTTCTAACTTGAATCTTTTTTTACCAATGGATTTTCTCAAAGAATAAATGACATGGATTTAAATCCTTTATACCAATCGATAGAGAATTTTTTTCTGAGTCTGACTATGTACTTAACTCAAAATCGACATTTTTGGACTTAAATCCTTTATACTTATCAGTACAGATTTTTGCTTTAATAATATGATTGCAGAGCTCAGTAACAATTAATCTTGTACCATTGCAAAGGCCTTCTGAGGCGTCTATATAACGCATCAACATAATAATAGCATTTTTTTTTTTTTCAGTTTAAGTTCATGAGGTGGTAAATAAGAATTTTCAACAGAATTTAAAAAGTCAACAGTAAATTGAAGTCCTCCTTCGGGTTGGTTATTTACAGTATCGTAACTGTGATAAGTTTTGTACTCTCCGGGTAATTTCGAAATAATTTCAGAATTTAACCTGTCAACATCTTTGTTAAGAGGAGCAAGTATAGCTCTATTTTGCATCTCTTCATAATTTTCATTGCTAAAGCAAAAACCAAAAACCTCATCAATGAGATTTCCATTTGAAATTATGTCTTCGGTTAGCTCTATCTCATCTAAAGACCTAATCGGTAATTCTTCATTACCAACTTTTAAAATATAGTTTGCAAAGTCTCTTTGTTCTGGATCAACCTGCTTATTCTCATCCAGTGAATAATTCCTAAGTTTACACCAAAGCACACTCTTTTTAATTGATAAGACAATAAGTTCTTGCTTATTCGTTCGCGGTTGAACTGGAAGATACTGTCTGAAATCTCCTCCTAAAACAATAATTTTTCCATAGAATGTCAAAGTTGCATTTCCAATTTTTCGCAGAATTTCGTCCATTGCATGCAATGGGGGCATAGGTGGGTGCATAGGTGCTTCATCCATGAGAAATACTTGAACTTTAGAAAAATTTTTAAGCTTTACAGGAGCCCGGTTTGATTGTAGAACTTGACTCTGGTGAAAGGGGCACCTTCAATCCAAATGTTTTGTTTGATGTGCATCCTCCAGGAAGTAGAATCGAAGCAATGCCTGTAAAAGCCATACACTGCACATTAAAGTTCCCTCCTCGCAGAAGGTAATACAAAGTCTTGTGTATGAAAGTTTTTCTAGTACCTCCAGGTCCATCAATAAAAAAGCAATTTGATTGAATATTTCCATCATTGACTGAACGAAAGATAGCATCCACAATTTCAATTTGTTTTCCTCTAAGAAGTTGATACATTTGTTGACCAATAGCTGTTGATTCATTGGCATTTGACATTTCTAGATTCGATTCAATTTCATAATCATCAATATCATCAAATGAAAACTTTTCAACCCAATATTGAAAATTTCTACCTTCTGTCGCTTCTGAGTCGAGTTTATGGGCAATTACACGGTATGCTCGCTTGATAGAATCTTCAATTGAAATTCCAGTTCTTTGACCCTCATGAATGAAATCTTCTGCGAGATCTTGCTTTTAAACATTTCCCACTACCGTTTTCTGGTGAGCCTAGAATAAAAATCTGTGTAAAATGTGTTCTCATTGCCCTAGGCAATTTTGAGCTTGCAGATTTGAACAATCCTTCAACCCATTGTTGGTCATCATAGCATAATCCTCGTGCTAGACAAGCTTGCTTGTATATGTTCAATATTATTCACTGTCAGTAAATCCTTAAAGCTGGTTGCATCTTTTACATGGTACAATAACAGTCGTAAGTGATATAATTCAGGCTGTACAACACAATTGACATCATGTATTCTTCCAATAACTTTTATATGTCGTACTCTTTGAATCCATTCACTGTTTCTTGCATCCCATCTAAAGTGTTCCGGCATTTGCCAGTAGTAATAATAGATTGGCTCTTCCTCCGTGTCTCCATTTGATTGTCTAATTTCATGTTCTTCCTTAGCCTTTTTATTTTGCTTGAAATATGCTTCCAGAGTCGAACCTTTTTGTCCTGTTTCAGCTAAATCTTCCTGAGCCTCATCTAAATTTACAATTCTGTATTGGCCAGGAAGGTGAATTGATAATCGTTGCACATTATGACTCTTCTTCTGAATTTCATTTCCCAATAAACGCCAACTTGCATTTGGTGGAGTGATGCATCGACCCTAAACATAAGTATTTGCTTCATTGTACATGATTTGTCTTCCTCCTTCAACAACTTTAAGTGAAGCACAATCAAACCCTTTATATATGTACTTGTATAGATACTTCACAGCCATAATGATTCCAACATATTCAACGTTTATATCACAATTGTACTTTTTCAGTAAATAAGCATTATAAGAAACAACATGACGATTATCTCTTGTTATGCGGCTGCCATCAACACTCTTACGATACACTGTACTTTCATGAGAAAAAATCTCGACTGTGAGGATTCAATTTGTGATCATAGCGCCTTCGATAATTTGGTTTTGCATTGTCTGCCTATGAAGATACATCCTCAAATGATTTTGGAAATTGAAAGCGGCACTTCATACGTCCACTTTTATTTACCTTGCATGCTGCGTTTGGGTTCTGCTCGTCACAGGGGTTATGAATCATCCACTTTATTACAAGTTCTCTCAGATCTGTATTTTCAAAGTCGGGAATCTCTGCAGAAATGAGATCATCCAGTTCTTCAGGATTATGAATCTTGTCTTGAGAACTCATAACTAGAAGAAGGTGAATGTGAGGAAGACCTCGCTTTTGAAATTCAATTGAATATACATAAGCAACAACTTTCCCAAATATCTGCTTCTATTCAAAATCTTCAATTATTTCATCAAATTTCAATTTTGCAACTCGAGTTACAACATCTGGTCGGTTTTGAGGAAGTTGTTGTATAAAAGATCCATCTTGTAACTGAATGGGCAAAGCGTTTTTTATTTCAGGCCAGTTTGCATTACATGTTATTGTTATGAAGAAATCTGGAGAACGAATACCGCGAACAATTGCCATAGCATCTTCAAATTGTTTAGTATAATAGCGTGTTGACCCTGGGAAAGATGATGGGAGAATGATTTTCTCTCCAACTGTAGCTTTGTTTTTTTTTACTAAGTCGTTTATCAAACGTGTGACTCTCGTATAATTATCAGTAAAAATCTTCTTTTGATTTGCTTTAATCCACTGAATACGATCTCTTTCGACCCTTATAAAAGTGTCGACAACATACTGTTGAAAAAGTCTGCCACCAAAATGCAATGCATCAAATTGTATTTGTCGCAAGTCATGACCTGTAGATTCCATTCTTGTGGACAAATAATTTGTTTCTTCATGTCAAAAAGCAAGTCTGTTCTGAGCCAACTCAAGGCGCGTTGCATGATGCCGTGAAGAATAAGGTGAAGTCAATGGTAGATCAAGAGAAAAACCATCCGTTCCCTGTGGTTAAAACAGTGGATAATTGAATGGCTCAATACGTTAATCAATATTTTTTAGAATAATAATTTCTTTGTTTCGCCTATGTACAATCATTTCATTTTCTGGGAAACTCTGATCAGCATTAAGTGTGAAGACAGCGAAAACTTCATTAATGGATGGTGCATTAAATCTTCTGTAATCACTTTCCTGAGGAATTCTGAACAAAAGTTGAACTTCAGGTGGAGATAATCCTTCTGCAGTAGCTTGCTGATTAACTTCAAGCTGAACTTCTCGCATCATCATATAACCCTGTGTATAATCATTCTGTGCCCTTATTATGTGCTCTAATAATTCCATGAGTTCGCAACTTATTCCATAATTCAGAGGATGGTGTAATCGTTCATCAACAGCATCATCAGGATCCAAAAAATACATCTGACCGTATTGAGGTTTTTCAAATTCTCCTTGTATGTCTTGAGTCGGTTGAGCAGCCAAGTTCATTTTGTGGTATACTTGTCCACATGCAATAAAACTGTATATGCCATGACTGTTGATGGTTCTGTCTTCTGACACATTGAAAGAAGAAAAAGCAAAACAGGAATTCAAGTTTCTGATTCTTTTATGAAATTCTTTAGCAAGTGGATGGCAGTGCAAAAACAGTCTTGCTAACTCGTTCGCAAAATATGGTGCTGGCAGTAATAATCGTCCATGAAGACAACAATCACCAAAAGAGTCTCTATGAAGACGATTGGAAACACGTTCCTCTGGAAAATGTGATGTTTTACAATGAACGCATTTCACATTGAATTCTCCTAAAGTACTATAGTCCACATCTCTACAAACTGCTATTTTGTATGTTGGGCACTGATTTCGCAATGCCACTTCATATCTTGCTTGTCGACGTCTTTGCTCTTCTAGGCGTTGTCGTCTCTCTAGTGTACTGTCCGATGACAGACGCATAAAAGCTCGTTCTCTTAATTTTCTAATCGTTGGCGTCTATCATCTGCACTCTCCATTGCCAGGCGCGTAGAAGCACGTTGTCTTAAACCTTCTAATCGTTGGCGTTTATCATCTGTACTCTCTGATGCCCTACGCTGAGAAGCTCGCTGTCTTACATCTTCAAGTCGCTGGATTCTCTCTTCCGTGCTCTCCCTTGCTCGATGCTGAAAAGCTTGCCTAGACATACTCTCAGAACGTTCCTTTCTATTCATCTGTCCTATTTCCCTTATATATTGGAGACATTTTAATTTTGATGCACGGATAGGCCTAGCTAGATATAAGGAAGTACGATTAATTAGTTGGTCTGCATTTGAAGTACCTTGTTTTTCTGCATTAACTGGTATCACAGCATTTAATCGTTTCATCTTAAGAATATTTATTTAAACTTTTTGATTTCTAAAAACTCGATTTTAAATATTAAAAGAAAGGTTTTTTTTTTTTTTTTTTTTTTTTTTTTTTTGCATATAACTTGATGCAACATATCAGTGTTTCAGAGTTTTTAAAATGAACGTGTTTAAATATCATCCTTTGAAATGAAATGTTTATGTTTTAGTTTGATTTTAAAGACCTACTAATAACTCCATGTTTAAAAGAATCAGAAGGTTTTTTAATTTATACTAACACAATCACAAAACAAGAAGATTTTTTTTAGCAAAAAGAACAACATTTTCGTTTTCACATTTTTTAACCTCAGACTCCTCTCAGTTCAGTTCGTATTTATTCTCAGTACACTTGAAAATGTTTTTTCAGTTCAGTTTGTATTTATTCTCAGTAAAGTTGAAAAGGTTTTTTTAGTTCAGTTCAAAACTGTAACTGTTAAGAATAAAATACGTCATTAATTACAATGATTACAATTACAATGTAAGTAAGTACAATTACGATTATTACATTATTAATTACGATATTACAATTACGATAATTACATTATTAATGAAATACGTCATCACATTGCTTGCGTATACGCAAGCGAAGTGATGACGTCACTGGTCGTTCGTGGATGCAAGAAAAATATTTCCTATGTTAAACGCCCATTGGATTTTTTGAAAAAAATTATTAAAAATCGAGGAAAATTATATCACGATTTTAATCCCTATATTTGGGTATAGATATGTATTAGTTATCATGTGCATGCGTTAGATTAAGTTGTTTTTGTTGTAAAATTGATAAAATTTGAATTTTAAATTTCAAAACTCTAGAAAAATAAAATGCCAAACTTCCATATTCTTATTGAAAACATAAACAATTCATTTCAAAGGATGATATTTACACAATAAATATCCAACTAATATACTAATTAAAAGGATTTTATATATATATATATATATATATAATTTTTTATTATTCCCGTTTAGATAAATGTATTTACTTCCCTGTTAAAAAAAAAAAAAATGAACTCTTATACTTTTTTGGCAACAATTAAATTATGGATAAATTTCAAATGGCTGTTTTTTTTTTTTTTTTTTTTTTTTTTTTTTTTATTAGCTTATTATTTTCATATTTTTATTAATTAAAAGAAAACTAAACAAAAATTCGAAATTTTGACTTCGATGTGCACAATGATCCTTCGGGGTGTACCTTTGCGTTAAATCTCGTGATTGTCCGAACTACCGTTTTCGAGAACAGTGAAATATACATATATACAAATATTGCTCACTTAATAGTATAAGATAGAAGACTAGCAGGCTACACCCGATTCCCTGGTCACTACATTTAAATGAATTTTCAAAAGAATTTGGATCAGTATTTATTTTTTACATCACATTATAAATTAAAACTATAAAAAAAATTACATTGAAATCACTTAAGATCTCGCTTCGGGTACCCGCTACCTACGGCAACTCTTTTTCCCGTCCTTACTGCATCGGATCCAGGTTTCCACAGTCTGCAGAAAGGTCTTTCCCGGGCACTTCAATCTGAGTATTTATCGACGACATGTGGATGGTGGATCTTCCGTTATTTAAGAACTACGATTTTAAAGATGACTGTATCTCAGCATCTATTATATATTTTAGTTTTTGAACCATGTGCTTTATAACCCCCGCTATCTGCACTCTATTGATTCCGAACGATTTGATTCCGACCAGAATAATAAAATAAAATAAAAAGTAGATTTTTCTTTTAAACGGAATACATGAAAAAAAAAATTTTTTTAATCAGTTTAATCCTTTCTACTATATACTACCATTTTTTCCCCAATAAATATTATAAATAAAAAATAAAAAAATATTTTAAAAGAATTAATTTAAAATGAAAATAAAAAGTTGTTATACTATAAAAATTATACATAAACATAACAATTTATTTCTATTGCATTACCATTTGATTTTAAATAAATATATAATAAATAAATAATAATAAAAAAAAATCGCCTTCGAATGATTGTATTAAATAAAAAATAAATTGCGTAATAGTCGTTGCTAAGATACGCAGACGATTACAATCAAAGAATAAATTCATGAAAAATGAAACATAAAAGCCAATGTTTAAATTATACAAAAATTTATTACAAAAATTCAAATTTGAAAAAATCTCGATGAGGTGCACATCTGCAGCGTTCCAGGTACCCAACTGACAAATTTTGTAGCTCTGCGATCGGTAGTGTGAGCAGCAGGGCGCAGACAGACACACACACACACACACACACACTTCTCTTTATTTATATAGACTAGCAGGCTACGCCCGCTTCGCTAGTCACTATATTTAAATGAATTTTCGAAAGAATTGAATTAATATTTATTTTTTTACACCATGTTATAGACAAAAAGTTAAAAAAAAAAAAAAGAAGAAGAAAGAAAGAAAGAAAAAAGAAAAAAAAGAAACTCAAATTGCTCCAAACCTCGCTTCGGGTACCCGCTGTCTACGGCAGCTCTTTTCCCGCCCGCACAGCATCAAGTCTAGGTTTCCCATGCCTGCAGAAAGATCTTTCCCGAACACTTCAATCTGGATATTTATCGACGGCAGGTGGGATCTGCTACTATTTAAGAACTACGATTTTAAAGATAACTGTATCTGAGCATCTATTAAATATTTTAGTTTTGAACCATGTATTTTATATAGTCCATGCTATTTATACTACATTACGATTTGATTCCGACCAATGTAATAAAATAAAATAAAATAAAAAGTAGATTAAAAAAAAAATATATATATATATATAAACAAATAAAATTTAAACAAATTATTGAAACTTAATTTTTTGACTGAGTGAAAATAATGCCTGGACCGGGAGTCGAACTCCAGAACTTTGACTTACAAGGTCAAGGCTCTACCAATTGGGAGTCCGGAGTTCGACTCCCGGTCCAGGCATTATTTTCACTCAGTGGGAAAAATAAAATTTCAATAAATATGATTTTCTTCCACAGTTGATTGTGTGATTTTAATAAAATAAATTTTAATCAATTTAATCCTTTTTATTATGTATATACTACCATTTTTCCCGATAAATACTGTAAAAAAAAAAAAAAATTAATAAATAAAAGTTTTTTCTTTTAAAGGAATTAATTAAAAAATGAAAAATAAGAAGTTGTTGTACTATAAAAAATTAAACATAACTGCTATAAATATGTTTTTAAATTTAAAAATTTTTATACGAAATTTCTTCTACTGCATTACAATTTTACTTTCCATAAATTAAAAAAAAAAAAAAAAATCGTCTTTAAATGAACGTATTAAATAAAAATAAGTTGCGTAATAGCCGTTGCTAAGATACGCAGACGATTGAAGCAAAAGAATAAATCTATGAAAAATGAAACAAAGAAGCCAATATTTAAAATCGGAAAAACATTAATTTAAAAAATTCAAATTCGAAATTCGAAAAAATCTCGATGAGGTGCACACCTGCAGGGTCCCAGGTACCTATATGCCAAATTTGGAAGCTCTGCGATCAGTAGTATGAGCACCAGAGCGCAGACAGACACACACACACACACACACACACACTTCTCTTTATTTATATAGATAACATTTTATCAAATGACGAAATATGTAAGTCGTACTTTCTTTAGAGATAAATTTATTATTATTATTATTTTATAAATTTATCATTTTAAAATTAAAAAGAAATGCTTGAGTGTATTTGTAATTGATTAAATAACTAAACATGATTCGAAACATACATTGCAAAATTTAAATTGATATCCTAATATAATTAGCAGATTTTTAAATTCAGTAGTAATCCCCACATAAATCAATTCAAAATGGATATCCGTGGAGTAATTATCCGGAATTTGAAATTTAAAATAGGTGTCAAATTTGCAATTTACTGAATTACGTACACTACGTCAAGAATCTAAATTAGTGGTTATCATTATAGCCTGCGATAAACTAATGATCTAACTATAGTAGTACGTGATGGAAAATTGATTGAGTTTATTATAAAATTAATTATTAGAGAATCGGATGTGATAACAGTCGGAAATGCGGATTCTCATTATATATAATATTGAGCTAATAAATAGATTTATCATCATAAATACGTTATAAAAAAGTATATTAGCATAGGAGTCGCCAGTGTCTTTGTAATCAAAATTCAATTAAGATTAAGTAGAATTTCGGATAAGGATATTTGTAATTTTATAGAAACTGATTTCTTATAGGTCTCAATTCACGTATAGCGAAATCGTACATAATGTGAATACAATGTAAATTAATAAAAACAGAGTAAATTGGATCTAATTTAAATACAAATTGGTAAATACACCCAATGACAATTGTAAAAAGATTAATGTGATAAATAAAAAAGTCACATTAACAAAAAAATTTAAAACAGAAAATTAAGATAGTGTTTAATTAATAAGAAAGCACCACAAAACTGGCATTTTAAATTATTACTTACAAAACTTTGAATAAACACCATAAAATGCAATAAACTCGCAACAATTGTTTCGGGTCGAAAGAGCACACGACCCTTCATCAGTCGAACAAAGTAGGCACGAGTGCTGCAGTCAAAACGGCAACGCGTTGGTGTTTTGTCGCTAAATACAAAAGGATATTTAAAAGAGGGCTAATATTGCTAGTTTAAAAAAAAAAAAAATCCATACAGCCATTTTGAAAGGAATCCACTCGCACTACCTGAAATTCAGCTATATATACAGGACGCCTACCAATTTTCCTGAACTAACAAACTAGATCATTCGAAAGGACATCTAATAGAGTGTTTATATAGCAACTTTGAAGAAAATCGTTAGAGCCGTTTTTTGAGATACGGACTTACGGTTTTCCAATTTTCACCAAAATTTGAAAAATTCATCTGTACACTAGTTCTGTCTTAATTCTGAAGTTTCGTAGCTGTATCTTTATTAGTTTCGGAGATATGATAGGCAGAAGATTCCCCGCACGCACACACACACACACACACACACACACACACACACTGGCCAATTGCCAAAAACCATTTTTTTGGACTCAGGAGACCATAAAACACGTAAATCAGGTGAAATCTCGATGTTGAATTTTTGGACTGAATACAATACTTCCATTACCTACGGTAGTCGGGTAATGGAAGTAAAAATGAGTTTAAAAAATGTAAATAGATAAGACTTGCATTTTTATAAACCAAGTATGAAGAAAAATCAAGAGTGTAACATGTGAGAATAAAATATATATTTCAAACATTGTTAACAGCTAATGGCAGAAGCCAGTCATCACAAGAAAATAATTGCATGGACTATGGACAAAGAGTTAAAAAATAACATAGAGTTATACTTTAAAAAAGAGAATAAGGAAGAGAAATAGAAATGGAAATATTATAATTAAATGTAATAAATAAAATATATTTTGAAAAAGAAATCTAGCCATTAGAAGTATTTTCACTTAAACAACAGAGCGAGAAGTTTATATATATAAATAATTGCGAATAATTGGTAACAGAAATTTTTAATAAAAATATTTTATAAATTTTTCAATGAATTTTCCATGATTAAAAGTTGAAATTTTTCACTGAGAAAAAGTGGTGTTATAAACCCCGCAAGTTTTGAATTGACCCTATTGCTATAAATATACTAAATTCAAATTTGACCGCCCAATTTGAATGATCTTACAGCTATAAATATACTAAAATATATTAGGATAATGATCTCTCATCACAATAAACAAAAATCTACGAAACACTTAATTAACCTCACTTTGAACTCATCTGTTTATAATACATTAGTGATTTGATAAACTTAATAGCAGTTGTGGACAATTTGACTGATCTATGTTTACTGAAAAAAAAAGCGATTTCGAAACGACTACTTTTGTTGGTGTTAAAGGACAACTATAAAAATATTTAATTGAATGTTTATTTTAGCGTTCTAATTTAGATTTTTAATTTATTTTTAATGAAAATGATTAATTAATAATTAATGAAAATTACAAAGTTGAAGAGTATCATCGATTTAGTACAAAAAGATTGTTTAGACATTCATGCTAGCGTTCCAATCTCGGAAACGGTTCAAGACAGGTGGAAAAAATGAATTATAAAATTGCAGAGCATCATCGATTTAGTACCAAAAGATAGTTTAGACATTGATGCCAAAAATACAATGCTAAAAACATGCATTTGTTTGCTCGCAATTTCTTACACTATGCACAATTGAGCTACATTGAGCTACGTTGTAGCGTAGCTGGTGAGACATACGCTATATGGTTCAAAGTAAAGTTACTTGATACTTTTTGTTTAGTTGTAAAGATCTTGGTCTGAAGTAGGTCTCATTGTAATATCTTTACAATCTAAAGAGAATAAAGCGCCATTTGGTGAAAAATAGTGTAATTAGCGCTCCTATCTCAAAAACGGTTCAAGATGGAAGAAAAGTTAATTATGAAGTTATAGAGCATCATCGATTTACTACGAAAAGACAGTTTTTAGACATTATTATTAAAAATAGAACGCTTAAAATGTGCAGTTGTTTGTTCGCAATTTCCTACACTGTGCACACTTGAACTATGTTGCACACTTTGCAGCGTAGCGGATGACACGTATACTCTGTGGTTCAAAGTACTGTTACTGTAAGCGGTCGCATCGATTAGCGCAAAGTCGTTTTCAACCAACTTCAGAAAGGAGGGTGTTCTTAATTCGAGCTATGTGTTGTTGTTGGTGTTTGTAAGCTTATAACTTCGTAAGAGATGCTCTAATTAACCGACTACAAAAAGGAGGAGGTTCTCAATACGAAGCATATGTTTTTTTGTTTTTGTTTGTTAGCTCATAACTTCTGAACGGATGATCCGATTTTGATACTTTTTGTTTTATTGTAAAGGTCTTGGTCTGAAATAGGTCCCATTGTAATATCTTTACGATCAAAAGAAAATACAGGGTGCCCAAAAATGTCAGTCCCAACTCTTTTAACTGCTGAACAGCTGCAGCTATAGTCATAAAAATGGTATGTAGGTATAGTAAAGTGGATATGTGCAACGCGACTCAAACGCCTACAGCACCGCCTGGTGGAAAACGGCGGAGTTAGCGTTCCTATCTCGGAAACGGTTCAAGACAGGAGCAAAAAGTGAATTATAAAATAACAGAGCATCATCAATTTAGTACCAAAAGATAGTTTAGACATTAATGTTAAAAACAGAACGCTTAAAACGTGCATTTATTTGTTCACAATTTCCTATTTTGTGCACACTTGAACGACATTGCATATGTTGTAGCGTAGCGGGTGACATTTATGCTATGTAAAATTCAAAGTATGGTTATTGTAAGCGGTCACTTCGATTAACGCATAGACGTTTTAAACCGACTTCGTAAAGGAAAAGGTTCTCAATACAAACCATGTTTGTCATTGTTGTTGTTGTTGTTGTTGAAATTTGTTAGCTTATAACTTCGTAAGAGATGATTTAATTTTAATACTTTTTTTGTTGTCGTTATGATCTTGGCCTGAAATAGGTTTCATTATGATTTCATTAAGGTATAAACAAACTACAGGAAACTCACAAAAGTCTGTTCTCTCTCTAACTGCTGAACGCATGCAGCTACACTGATAAAAGCAATATGTAAGTATCGATGTTGAAACTTCTGTCCGTCAGCTGCAATGCATATTTTGCTCTTTGATTGAATTGAACTTTACGCTTTGCAATTTCCAGCGCAGAGGGTGACACGTATTCACTGTACAGTGAATACGTGTAAAACTGGCACAACTGTCAAACTGGCACAACTACGTAACACTGGCACTACTACATAAAACTGGCACAACTGTCTCTCAAGTGGATAACTTTGTAGATGGATATGTAACTTTTTTGTTCACACTGAGTGCATTTCATGTATTTTTCAATGACATAAACCATTTTTTGAGTTATGTCACTTTTCTTGGAAGTTGTGACTTGTGAAACTGCCGTCGAACGTCTTCTGATGTTCTGCTATATGAATAAGTTTTCACTGAAAAGAGAAAAATAAAACCTTTTTGTAAAAAAAATAGAACCGACTCCAAAAAGCAACTACTATTCAAACAACGAGAAAAAAAAAATGGTACGAAATGAAACTGTAAATTGCGCCTAAAAGTATAAAATAATTTCCTTCGCCAAACAACCTATAACAATACAATTAATCATAACTTTTGAAGTCGGCACAAAATTAAATAAAAATTGATACCTTTATTCAATACAAAAATCAAATCCAATTCAAAATACACATCTCACATTGTCACCTGCAAAACGCAGCCGAAAACTACTTTGATTCAAGAAAACAAATAAGATTTCGTAAGCAGCAAAAGTTGGTGAAGATGCTGGTATCTGACGTCTTTGGTGAAAGAGAATTCGCAAAATTGTCTGGCAAACATATGTAATTTCTTTGGGATATCATGATTATTTTTATAAGGTATATTAAGAGAGCAATCAAGAATATGAAACAATACTTCGTACAATACATATTATGAAAATGTACATCTTGCGTGTATATTTTTACATTACGTTTTGATCGCCAAATCCAAAAGCCACCAAGAATGATAGTTATCAAAGTTATACCAAATTTGCAAAGGAAACTCTAACTTTGTAGTAACATAAATACCTCATTGTGAAGAATGTTTACTGTTCTATGTAGAGATGCTATTATTGAACCAATTGTATACAGTGATAAAATTATAAAGGAAACATGAAAATGGGTCATTCGAGACAACAGCATTTGTCGCTACCGATCTAAAAACAAACCTTTAAAAACTAATTAAATTTTATTTAATTTTGCGCCGACTTCAAAAGTTATGATTAATTGTAGTGTTATAAGTTGTTTGGCGAAGGAAATTATTATATACTTTTAGGCGCAATTTACAGTTTCATTTCGTACCATTTATTTTTCTCGTTGTTTGAATAGTACAGTCGGTAACAAAAGTGTCCGAACACTAGCAAAAATTCCTATGTAATAAAAGTACACTTCATACGGTTTTGTTTAATAAATCCTTGTCGAATCCTGTTCTTAGTCAGTGTAGCAACATGATTCAATAAGGATTTATTTAACAAAACCGTACGAAGTGTACTTTTTTTACATAAGAATTTTTGCTAGTGTTCGGACACTTCTGTTACCGACTGTAGTTGCTTTTTGGGGTCGGTTCTATTTTTTTTACAAAAAGATTTTATACAATGTAGATTTAAAATTTTCAAGTGGCCGTCAATTGAAAACAAAATGGCGGCGCAACTTGTTTAACGAACTTATCCAAGATAGTTTCAGGGTAAGTACACTATCCAGCTTTGGTTCGATTTGGTTCATTATTTCGGAAGTTATTGTGATGACAAATTTTCATTTATATATCTATATATATGCATATGTATATATACAGGCTGATTTAAAAGTCTGGATACACCAAAATATCTGAAAAAGAAAGTGATTTCGATGAGTACGTTAACTTTAAAAGTTTCATGCATTGAAAAGATCTATCATATGAGATATCATAGGTGGGTCCCCGGGGCCCCCACGTCACACAAATTCAACTTTTTCAAATGGATACCGTTCATTTTATTAACATAATCGTATTAAGCGAAAAAAAATCTGTTTAAAATCATGTATTGCTTATTTTAGCTTTGCAAACCTTGGGGGGGTCTGCCGGGGACCCATTTTCTATGCTATAATAAAAATTCTAGAAATACTAAAAAATCTCAATAAAAAAGGAAAAATGCAATATCGCTGAAATTAGGTTTTGCAAAAGTGTCGTACATTCAAATGATCTGTCACAGGAGGTATCATAGTTGGAGCATCCCCCCCCCCCCTCCCTTCCAAGGAGCCTCACGTGACACAAACTCATTTTTTTTCAAATGAAAACTATAAATTTTCTTTACAAAATCGCATTAAGCAGACAAAGTTTGTTTAAAATCATGTATTATTTTTTAGGTAGATTCCTTATAGGAGATTTTTCCGATGTTAAGTTGTGAACACGATAACTGGAGTAATTTTTATTTAAATTTAACCAGCTCAGGATATGTTGTCAGGACAGTAAAAATCTCGGTCGCGTTCGTAGATGGGGTATCCAGCTCAAAGGGGGTGGAAATTTTCATTTGCCCATAATTTCTTTAATATTGAAAGTAGGAAAAATTTTCAAATCAGGCGAATTACCGCCTTACCCTAAAGAACAATTTTTGTATTTAAACTTTTTCGATAGCTTCAATTGGTTAGAAGTTACAAGCTAAAAAGTAATTTTTCGTCAACTGTGTTGAAGCCGATATTTTCTATAGCATTCATTGCAAAAATTTATAATCTGATGCTTATGTCACGTGCAAACGATAATTAAAAAGATCACTGAAAATATAATAAAATTTTAATCATGTTTTTAAACAATATAATAATCTGATTAAAAAAAATGTTTAATTTAACAAAAAATATGAAGTCACAATTACAACAATGTACTATGAAAAATGAAATAATATTTTATCTGTGATTTTAAACAAATAAAATAAAAGCTAATAAATAAATAAATAAATAAATATGTAAATAAAATCAACATATCTTAGGGCTAAGCAGATTTAGACTTAGCTTTATGACACAGATGCTATAATGTAAAAGATAAATGTCATCGTTAAAAAAAAAAAAAAATCGTGCAAAACGAATTAAACTGGCATGATAGAAAAAGGATTAAATTTGGCGATATTTAGGTATTATCCCTTTGACTAATGAACTAGGGATGATTTTAGTGAATTTTCCGTTGAAGTTTATTTTCATAAAAACTTAAATTTAAATTAAAGTATTTCATTACTTGAATTCCCTTATTTTGATAAATAAAATTATACCATTTTAAAGAAATAAAGAACACTCCTTTATTGAAAAGTGAACTAATAAAGGTTTTAGAAAACTTAAATCTTTATTAAAAAAAAATAATTGTTGCCACTCGACATAATACAAATACATCCAAATCCTGTGACACATACGATAGTTTTGTATAAGTATAGATTTTTTGTTTGCCCCTGGAACCTGCCCTTGATGAGAAAAGTGCCTGGAAACACTTGTATCTAGTATTGTCATTGATTATGAAGTCGTTTGTAAAATTTCAGGTCCTTCGGACGACAAGAAGTTGCCGAAAATTGAATTTCAAAATTACGTTACATACATTAATAGCTGCATCATATCAAGTTAATAAAAGTGTGTTAATTAAAAACTATGTTGAACACTTTAATTAATCATTTAAAAATATAAAATTAAAATAATACGTCAATCTTAATACAAATATCGTTCGTGGTGAATAGTTTAGAATGTCGGTTTAGGCAAGAATTTAAAATTTACGATTGAGAGTAATACGTTACAGCTTCCTTTGACTTTTTATCTTGTCGAAACAAGATATTGGTCTGTGAAGAGATATGAGGTTTTCGCGGGGAAAGAAAATACAATGATGCCAAAGCTGCCTTTCTCCATTACCAAGCTCGTCAAATTTCGTCGCCAAGTCAAAAATTTCGTCATCAACTATCAAATTTTGCCGCCAGTTAATTTCATTGCTAAGTCGCAAGTTTTGTCACCAAAATCTCTCCAAATCATACAATTTACTAAATTCATAACAATTAACATTGAAATTCAGCGGTGCCAAATGGTCCAATGTTAACTAATGTTAATATTAATGTTAATGTTCCAGCTTATGTGAACCAAAACAGTTTCACTTTACAATTTTTACTCCTCTGACAATAAGAATCACAAAAACACAATACAAAACTATCAATAATTCAATAAAAATTAGAATGAAATAACTATCCAAAAACCGCTACCAATTAACTGTATTTGACTTCACCATAGCAATGCTAGTCTTACCAGTGCTTGACCATAGTAAGGTCATAAGTGCATTTTCACGTTTCTATTATTTTTTCTTTAAAAGAAAGATATTGAACAACAGTTATATGGATTTTCAATAAAAATTATAATTTTGATTAAGCTTGGGTGGGGGTGGGGGGGGGTGGGGGGGATGCAGTAAAGTAGCCCCCTCCAGGATTCATCATTGCTGGGATTGTACATCTTTAAGACTTCTGTTTGTTGAATGATTATGAGCTTGAATTTTAAAAAATTGAAACATTTACAGACCAATAAATCTAGCCTAAAATTTTAAGTAGATTGAACAAAACCCTTTTGTAGTTGAAAATTAAATTTCTTTGAAACAGAATAGCGACGTAAATAATGCAATGTGTGAGAACAAAGCAATTGGCTAAGTATTAATGCATATCATATGTAAAATTTCTTTACATTTGTAACATTAACGTAAAGGAATCTACCTTTGCCTTTAAGCTTGCCGAAAAGGGATTTTTTTTAGTATGCAGAGTAAGGGTCCGGGTCCCACTAACATTTTATCGTAGGTAATGGGATCATTGTATTCGTCCAAAAACTCCATAAAAACGGCTCTAATGATTTTCATGAAAATTGCTCTTTTTATAGATATCCTTTCGCATGTACTATGTGATTATTACAGAAAAACTGACATTCATTCTGATTTGGTAGGTCAGTTTTAGATCTCGGAATTAGGCTTTCCAAAATACGGCTTTACCGATATTTTTTTTAATTTGCTATGCAAACTCTGTTTATGTGTTTTTACACATATATCAGATTTCTCTCACAGGAAAATCAGTAGGTGTCTAATTTGTTAAGTCAGTTTTACGTCCTCTGATCACATCATATCCAAAAAGTGCATATTATACATGTAATAGTGGGTAAAGAAATCGTGTGGACTAGATTCGTGTGGACTAGAACACACTAGATTTTTTATTACAACATTAGCAAGCTTTGCCCGTTTCCCAGGTCACTATATTTAAATGAAAGGTTAATTTCTAAAGAAATCAACCTAAAAGATCAATATGGCTTTTCTTCACTTTTTGGTACATAGAATCAAATTAATGTGAAACTTACATTCAGATTATATAGATCAGATTATATTACTCTAGATTATATAAATTGGATTAAAATTTTGCCGTAAATCAACTATAAAGGTAAGTGAAGAATTTTATACTTTTCAATAAAGTTTCATTTGATAGTAATAGTACGCACTTGAAACGTATAATTCTATTTAAACGCTACCGCTACCATGAGAGGAATATGATATTTACAAACAAAATAATAGCTTAATAGGTATATATATATATCATGCGTTCCTGCAATAAGTAGTATACGTAATGTTCAATATGAATTATATGTGTGTGTTTTCATTAAGTATGTTGAATATGTGTTGAATAATATTAAAATTTGTTTGTTTGTATCATACATTGGTTTAATATATCTATAGTATTAATAATATAAAAACCTTTTCAATCATTTCATAGAAAGAGATTAAAATTATCACATGAAGAAATGGAAAATTAGCTTATCAAAGAAATAAAATTAAGTAAAGTAGTATGTTGTGGCTACCACAAGACTTTCTTCTATATTTTCCTGCACAGATTCACTAAGTGCGAATACCTTATTAAAATTATTTAACATGATGAATCCAAATCATTTTCATCTTAGGGAAATCTAACACAAAGTATCCAAATAAAGAGAGTTTTATCGTCTTTAAATAACAGCTTAAAAAATGCGTTTTTATAATGGTTATCTCACATATCAAGTTTCATACAGACGTTCATAGACGTTGAGATATAGCCATCCCGTTGTCGATTAAATTTGCAGCATAGCAGTACTACCTATTGACGGATTAGCATCCAAATTGAGTCAGCATAAAGTCTCATAATGACATTTTTACATATCAAGTTTAGTTTGATGATACGCAATAGAACCTGAGGTATAGCCTTCCTTTATATTGTGGAGATCGCTGTGTAGCAGCACCACCTGTTGTGCGGTTTACCCCAAAAGTTGACAAGTGCTAATTTATGTTATGATGCATCTCTATGCAGATTTATATACAATTCTGTGCAGTAAATTCAGAGATATAGACTTTCCTTAAATTGCGAACATCGCTGTATAGCAGCGCCACCTGTAGGCCGATAAGCATTCAAATTGATTCAGCATAATGTATCATAATGGTCTTCTCCTCACATATGAAGTTTTGTTTGATTATACGCAATAGAACCTGAGATATAGCCTCCTCTGAAATTGCAGAAATCACTGTATAGCAGCGTCACCAATTGAGCGGTTGACACCAAAGGTTGACAGGCACCAATTTAGGTCAAGGTGCATCCACATATAAATTTATATGTAATTCTGAGCAGTAGTTCCAGAGATACAGTTGCCACAAAATTTTTGTCTCTCTCTCTCAAACACACACACAGACGGACAGACATTTTCTAAAAAAAGGTCAAATCATGTTCTAGACCTCTCAAAGCGTGTAAATCCGCCGAAAACCGGAAGTCGTAAATTTTTACGAATCCAATACCAATAGAAGAAAGCAAAAATTATGTGTGTTCATGTGTAACTTCGCAAATCTAAAATTTGTTGAACGTTTTTAACCGAATTTTAGTAAGAGGAAGGGACGGATCATTTGTAAGACACAAATCTAGCTGTCTTTTGACTTTTTGGGTTATACTTTTTTGCGATAAAAAATATTTCTTTTATCAGCATAATTTAAAAACAAATAATTGCAGAAATTTGAAATTTGGTGTTTTTAAAAATAAAAACTTCTTTTTACCAGGCAATAAAATCACAATTAAACTATACATTTAGAAACAATTAAAAAATATAGAAACTTATCCGAGTTTCATCATCGGTATTAAAGCAACATATTTTGCAAAAATTACATACATACTCAAAGAATGTATTGTAGGGTGAAATCCTGAGGTGCTAATGTGCATGTTTTATTGATAGTGTGGAGATGGCTGGTAGAATGCCACCTCTCAAGGAAAATAAGAGACTGATAATTTTTACATCCAGAGTTTAAAACTTTTATATTATCAAAATCAGGGATATGATCGGTTTCAATAGTAAATGTATTTTAATTCTAGAACGTTGGTCACAATTTTTATAGGATCATCTGTGTTCTTGCAGTCTAATTCTAGCTGAACGGTCAGTTTCTCCAGTATAAACATAATTACAATCACTGTAGTGAATTAGATATAATACACCAGTTAGATCCAAAGTTAAAAATACTACACCAAATTAGATCCTAAAATTAGATTTTAGATTTAAATTTAAAAAGAATGATTTTTAATTGTTTAATCGGACAGTATGCAGTATAAATATTATGAGGTTTAAGTAATTTAGAAATATGTTCTGAAAGAAAATCAAAATATGGCATAGAAATTTAAGTTTTTTTTAGCAGTTAGAGAACTATTCATCTACAATGGAAGAGAGGGGAAAGTTGTAGGAGGAAAAGAAAAACTAGTTGGCATAGGTGGGCTCTGCTCAGTTCCCCACCATATGTATGTTCTCATAAATTTCTAGCGCTAGACATATTATATTCATGTTAAGAGAAATTAATTTGATCAAACGCAGTGACAGAACGAAATCCCCGCCTAATAGGCTACCCACCATTCAGTTCGATATATTTATCTCATTCTAATCTATTAATTTATTTTATTGGGAGTCAATTTCGTAGTTTATTTCCATGCTGCTATTCCCAATGCAAAAATCCTCAAAATAAATATTTATATGGAATATTGTCCCATTTTGCTATGTTAATAAAATCTTAAATTTCGAATAACTTATGAAATTTTCCTATTAGAATATTTGTAGTCAATCATGTTCAAACACGTAACACAAATGTTGTTTTGAAGTTGCCTGATATATTTATGATTCTCAAAATGGACGTTTATGCTCAGTTTTACCCTATGCTGCCATGTTAAGTAAATCGTAAATTCCAAATAACTCACAAAATTTTTAAATAAAAAATTCACAGTCAGGGGTGTTCATGCCAGTATCTAAAATAATATTTTAAAAGTGTTTTGACAACTTTACGATGAAAATATCCCTCAAAGTGAACGTTTATGCGAAATTTTGCCCTATTCCGCCATATTAAGTAAATCGTAAATTTCCAGTGACTTACAGAATTTTTAAATTGGAAAATTCATAGTCAAGAATGTTTATACCAGCATCTTATGTAATATTTTAAAAGTATTCTGACAACTTTACGATGAAAATATCCTTCTAAAGGGGCATTTATGCAAAATTTTGCTGCATTCTGCCATGTTAAGAAATTCGTAAATTTCGAATAATTTGCGAAATTTTCAAAGTAGCATGTTTCTAGTTAATGATGTTCATCCCAGAATCAAAACTGATATTTAAGAGCTCTTCTTACATCGTTACGATAAAAATATTTCTTTTCATGCACGTTTAAGTGAAATTTTGCCCTATTCTCCCATGTTAAGAAAATCGTAAATTTCGAAGAACTTCTGAAGTTTTTTAATTAGAATGTTGTGATTGAATAGGGTTCTTGTCAGTGTCATAACTAATACTTTAAAACCTGCCCGATCTCTCTGAGATCATTTTTTCGTGAGATATCGTGAACACAGACTAACATACTAA
This sequence comes from Salticus scenicus, assembly GCA_963930645.1. Lineage (NCBI taxonomy): Eukaryota > Metazoa > Arthropoda > Arachnida > Araneae > Salticidae > Salticus > Salticus scenicus. The sequence continues at coordinate 303,531,750 of OZ005652.1, forward strand.
CGGACTAACGGACTAACAGACACCCTACAGACGGACACCATACCCATGTTGATATTTTTGGATTCCTCACACCTGAAAACGTGTAAAAAAAGTCAAAAAACCGAGGTCGAAAATTTTCACGATTACCTAAGTTCTGCATATACCTATAGTATGATGGGGAACAAAAAGGGAAAGCGAATATTTTTTTCAGGATAAATTCGTTTTAATCAACTAAGAGGGTAATCGTTATTTATTAAATCCTGAAATTTTCTTTTAATTTCTAACTTAAAAAGTGTCTCATTACTGCATAACCGTTGAGCTCTACTGACCAAAGTCTAAAAAACTCGTATGAGTTTCGAAAATGTGTATTTTTAATTGTTTTTAAATGTATATTTTAATTGTAATTTTATTGTCTCGCAATAAAAAAGTTTTTATTTTTAATGTATATAATTAGACGATGTGATGTTTGTGCATATTTGGTATTTTCAAGTTCATATGTGATTGCCACTTGAAAAGTTTGATCAAGATTGGTATGTTTCAAAGTGTGTGTTGCAAGTAAAAGTTGTCTAAATAATTTGGAATAAGCATTTAAATGTAACAGCTTTGTTTTTCTTTTCTTTTAATATGAATAGGTACCATAATTATATGGTGGTAGAGGAAGCAGTAGGACCCCCTCACACAAATCATATATCCAATAAAACTATTCCAAAGCCTATTTAAAATTTGTTTTTAAAGTAGGTCCATATACAATATTTGTTATCTTACCCCAATCTGCAATTTGTCTCAGGGTAAGAGGAAGTCGTGTGAATGACATATCAGATTATTTCTATGGAAAAGAGGAAACACTTTTGCTCCGAAAAATTTTTCAAATTTATTTCAAATAAAAGGCTTAACCCTTTAACGCCCATTTCTTTTGAAAATTGCCAAACTAATTTCAAAAATGGCTATTAGACACCTAGTTAAACCATTAACCGCCAAAACTAGAAATAATGATTTTTTTCCTAAATACAAACATTAATACTCATTATTCTGATCATATATAAAATAATTTAAAATAAAATTATTAAAATTAGTCTTATCTTAGTAAATACAGGGTGTTGTATTTGTGTAACTTCAGTGGAGTAAGAGCATATAATGAAGACAAATAACTGTTTACGGAAATTTCCTTGCGGGAGTATAAAACAGCAAACACTTCAGATGACTTCAAAAGTAATTATTTTATTGTGAAACATTTTTTTTTTTTACAAGTTACGTAAACTTATTCAAATATGATGATTTTCAAAAGTTTTAGATTGGTTAGTGCCTCAAGTTTGAAATTTATTTTTAAAGATAAAATTATTTTTCAGATCAAATTTTGTAATAAAATAAACATCTATCCTTTCCTTATTTAAAAGCAAAACTTAATATAAAATATATTGTTTAGTTTACTGTTAAACGCAATTATTTCTGGTGTTGCGTGAACGCAACACCAGCGGGTAATGGGTTAATATACGTGTAAAAATAAAAAAGTTAGCGTCTTTTATTTTCAAGAAACTTACATTCAAGATAAAATTTAAATAATAATTAATTTAATTAATAAATAACTTTGTAAGTAAACACTATAAAATGAAAAAAAAATTGCAACAATTGATTCAGGTCAAAATGATAGCAAGGCCCATCATGTGAAAAATTTAGGCACGAGTGCATCATTAAAGCAAAAACTCTGTCCATATGCGCCGACAAAGAAATTTAAAAAACTTCTACATTTGTATTCCTCTAAAGCACAATTCGTTAAACATCGGAGTAGTGTTACTATCTACCGGATAGAGAAGAACGAAAAATTTAAAAACCGATTTAATTTCTGAGCAGTTTTCCTGAACATGGTAAAATATTATAGAAAAGCACTTCTACTAATGTAAAACTTCTACTGAATGTAAATTGAGTAAAAAAGAATGTTTTCGATAAAATTTTGGCAACCCTGTACATCTTCTAAAAATTATGTACAAACAACATTGTGCACTTAAATATAATCTTATATTAATAACATAACAGTCTCAAAAACACCTCCATGAATTTCCAAGTATTAACCCACTATATTGTAGTTCTTTTGTGTAGCCCTGTAAATGAACGGTAAATGATATTCATACCATATTCTGGATTAAACATGCTTTTATGCCTATAAAAAATATATGCTTGCAATTTCTCCATAGACTTAATGTATTTGAATTCTCTTGGATGTCCCTGTACACGAACCATTTGCTTCATCTCAACGAAAAGTTCAGTGCAGCATCTCTATATGATACAGGTTTAGAATACCGAGTTTGGTCTTTCTGCTGCTATTTGTTCTTGAAATATGCTGATAACATATACACACAGACAGACAGACACATAGACCAACCGCTAAAAACATGTTTTTCTAATTCAGGGGACCTCAAAACATGTAAATATAACAAAAACTCACATTCGAAAATTTACCCAAAAACAATACTTTCTCTACCATATATATGGGCAAGAGAAAGTAAAAACTATTAAAACTGCAGTTTAACTGAAACAAATTATTAATACTCTATTGATTTTTTTTCTATTTGAATGATGAAAATAATTAAAATAATAATAACATTTTTGCAAATATAAACATGGAGCGTTTAATCAATATAAACATTAAACTCTCTTACCTTAGATTATATGTATTCGTTTTTTGGAAAAAATAAACACCCCTGCGTTTTAGTCTAACAAAATTCTCAGTTAGTGATTTTTTTTTTTATTGTTTATTCGAAAACGTTAAAATTTAAACTTTGTTTTTTAGAGGAAAAATGCGTAAACATATTACTTCGTTTTATTAAGGAAAGAGAGAGGGAAAGAAAAAATTAAAAGAAAAAAAAATCACCACCTGATGTTATTTAAAATAAAAATATATGTAAAAGCAATACATTTTTTTTTTTTCTTGTGTGTGTGTGTGTGTGTATGTGTGTGCGTGCATAAATAAATAATAATTACCCAAATTGAGCTAAAGATCTTTGTTCCGAGATTATGATTTTTTTTTTTTTTTTTTTTTTTTTAATCTATAGTCATTTGCATTTCTCATTAGTAATAATTAAACAGGGTATTATTTCAGGAAAGAAGATCAAAAGAGAATTAATTCAACAATGTTAACCAATATACAAATCTTCAGATGGAGCCAGTATGCAGAGCAATTTGGATTCAGACAGGGAGTTTAGAATTTCTTTGAAAAAATTTCCATATTTATCTACATGGTTAGTGCTGCCATCTATCGCAATTTATAGTAAACCTTTTATGTCCTTGATTTTAAATTTCGTAAATATTCATAAAAATTATTATATCACATTACAAACATATTTTATTACTTAATGTTTTCTTCATTTTTATATCGCCTTTATTCAAAAACGTTAATATGCTTCAATAAAAACATAAATTATATTTAAATAATTATTTAGAAAAAAAGGTTTTCCTTTTTGCACTCACGGAAATTAACACTTCTAAACACAATAGAAATTAATATCACAGCTGCCAACATTTTTAACTTTTAAATCAGAATTGACACCAGTATTCTTAAATGGAATATATTATATATATTTTCGACGAATAAACAGCTATAAAAAATTTCCGTTTGAAGTCTCCCTTGAAAAACGAGAGACGTGGCACCTATGCAATATATATATTTCTTTTTCCCTGAATATTATACAAATAAAAAAGAATCCTTTTCTGTCACTTTTTTTTTTTTTTTTTTTTACATTTAATGTGTAAAATTTGTAAAAAGGGAAAAGAAATTACTTTAACATTATTTCAAATTATGTTAAAAGTAATGAAAATCGCATATATATCAAAAAACTCATTAGGCATATTTTCAATAGATTATTTAAAGCGAGTAAATATTTTTAAATTTTATTTGCTTTATTCATAAGACTGATTTATTAATTTAATGAAATATATTTCATGATTATTTAAGCTTCGATTATCATTATGGATATTCATACATATTCTTACAAAAAATTTCGACTTTCTTGTTTGAAAAAAGTAGCTCGTAAAGAAACAGACAGGTTTTTGACGATGAACTGACTTTATTCAGCGTAACTTCTCGGACCAGTACAACAAAATTTGATTTTAAGATATATTCTCGAAATTCACGTACTCTAACTTCAACGAATGTTCTCGAAGCAGTCCAATAAAGCTCTCACTCATATCACAGATGTCACTAACCATCGAACGCTCATGAAATAGTACAGGAAATCAGTCACTTGTTACACAAGATCAAAACAAACAGCCTCAAATATTCTACAGAGCAGGAATTTCTCTGATCCACAATAAAGTGCAATCGCTTGGAACATAGTCTCAAAAGTGTAGTCTCTCAGAATAGCTCTCAATAACTCTGACTGTCAGAAATCAGCTTGCTTCTATTTATACCGTTTGGCGATGGTTCTGTGCTAGGATCCAATGGAAAGTTCAAGTTCTCCTGTTCAACATAGAATCCCAAAACTTCGGGAACTTTAATGTACCATTTTTTGGGAACCCCCTTACGGGAAGTGAAAATGCCATTTTATTTGACTTTAACTGAAAAATTACTTTCGCTGTGACAATGCAATTCATGCAGGGAAAAAGATTTAATCCGTTGCAACAATATCGTTGTTATATGATATACCATAATCGTTATATCATAATCGTTGTTATATAATATATCTGACTCAGATCTTACCTATCCTTTTATAAAAGTAAGTTATTTAAATATATATATATATATATATATATATATATATATATATATATAGGCAATAATTAATTCACTGCAACATTAACTTGATTTGGCTTTCTTGAAATATGGCGTATCTTAGAAGAAACAAAAGGAAAATGTTGAGAATAAGGTCGATTATCTACTGATAGGAACTAGAATTGAGTGGAATAGTCTCCATGGGGGTCTAAAAGGGGAAACTTCTTCCATTAACTACGGTAGTCAGATGATGAAAATAAGAATAGTGTTTACGATCACCCTGTATCATGAAAAGCATGAAAAGATCTGCAACTAAAGCAAATTTAGTATAGAGCCTAATAATTTTTCCGTTTCATTAGTCTAAAAATAGCATATCAAATTATAGAAACATTTAAGGATTTTCTTAAAATATTCAAAAAAATAAAAAAATGAATATGTTTTATATATAGTCAGAAAAAAAAAAGCCACCCTCCGACTAATTTTGCCGTAAATTACCGTAGAAACGTGTGGGTAACATGCGTAACACGTAGAAATATAACGTTATTAATGCAATAGTTAAATTTTGCTTCGGAGTCATCTACGTATTAAATTTTACCTCAACTTCGTTTGTCACATTCATTTAACGTTAGCATCTCCATATTTTGACAGTCTATAACTCAATGAAATTTGATAGAAATATAGAAACTGTACCAATTTCTGAGGTCATTAAATCGAAAACCACCCAAAAACTTGTCAAAAATGGGAATAGTCATTGAAAAAAAATTTTAATTAATGCCAATTTTTATATGTAGACGACCCCCTAAACAAAATCTAACTATACCGTTGTAAACTACAAGTTATTACTAAACGATTGGCACTAGCCGCATAACTTATAGGACGATTTACGACAAAATTCTTTCGAAGATAGCTTTTTTTTTATTTTTTCGGAGAGGGGGGGGGTGACTGTACAACATGTAGGGGTTTCAATGAGATTTAACGCCACTTTTAGATCAATTGAAAAAGCACTGTAGAAGTAATTTACTACATTTGATACGCTAACGCTAATACGTGTATTTAGTAGCTTTAGTGTATGCTAATACATTAGATACGCTATACGTGTATTAAGTGGCTTTATAAGCACTTGGATAAAAATTATTTTAACTATGCCAGGGCAAGTTTTTTTTTATTATTTTTTTATTTCTTTTATTTTTCAGTTATTGGTTAAAATTCATTTTTTATTAAGGGGTAATTCACAAATAACTGTTTCCATTATAAGTCAATGAATAATTATACTAAATTGCACTTGGATAAAGGTGTTTTAACTATGCCAACGTAGGTTTTTTTTTTTTTTTTTTTTTTATAATTTCATAGTCAGATACACTGTCAAACATCGTGAAAAGTCAAAAAAATAAATGCAAAGTGCTGTTTTTTTTTTTTTTTTTTTTTTTTTTGTTGTTGTTGTTGTTTTCTTTTTTTAAGAAATTATTTTTATTTTACACTTTAAACTTTATTTTACACTTTTCTATATTAATTTAAAGAATCTTTTTATTTTTTTCTCTCTCTGTCTCTCTTTTTACTTTCTGAACATTATATATGTAATGAAAGTATTGTAGTCATGATTTGCGAAATGGATTTTATAGCCCGCATAACTCGAAAAAGAATTGTCGTAGAATAATGCAAATTTACATTTGTGACTGTCATGATGTGTAGTACAACACCTCCAAGTTTGGTTTTGACACAAGCCCCTCTTTTAGAAATATCTAAGATTGTACACTATTTTTCGTGATGTATGTGTGTATGTATGCGAGTGAACACGATAACATCTTACCGCTTTATTCGAATGAGCTTGAAAGTTGGTATGTACGTTACACTTGACCATAGCACAAACCCAGTTGATTATGGTGAATCTAGCTCCTACAGTTTCTCACAGGGATAATAAAACATTCTTTATCATTATGGTCTAATGGGCTGAAATTATTTGAAATACGAAAACATCTAAAGCCTTTATCCGATAGAGTAGAAAATTTATATACACACAGTAAAAAATATGTTCTTTTTGCTGCCAAAAATTCTCTCTAATTTGAAAAAATACACGTAATTTATGAAAAAATTACGTTATCAGAACGTATTTTCTCAAATTACAGAGAATTTAGGCGGCAAATAGGGCATATTTTTTACAGTGCATGTTATAGGTCACAATCGTACGAACCGAATTCATTTTGGTGAATCTAGCACTTATAATGTTTTTACAGGAACACAACAAAATATTCTGTATCATTATGGTCTATGGGCTGAAATTATTTGTGATGCTATAGTGTCTAAAGGCCTTATCCGATCGAGTTGAAAATTTATATACAAGTTATAGGTCGCAGTCGCACCAACTCCGTAAATTTTGGTGAATCTAACACTTTTAGTTTTTTTTACAGGGATACAACAAAGAATTCTTTATCATTATGGCCGATGAGCTGAAATTATTTAAAGTGTGATGGCATCTAAATCTCTTACTCAATTCTTGTAACTTGTAAATTTAATATGTTACATAACAAAGAAACATAACTAGAATTAAACGTCTCGTAATTATTAATATTTAATTTATTTCACATTCACTCTTTGAGATGTTTCTTTCAACGCAAATATTGTAAGAAATTCTTCATTGAAAGATTTTTTTTTTTTTTTTTTAATATATTAATACAATCAATAATAAACGAACAATAAAAAGGAATAAGTTCCTTTGGTACTAAAATCATAAATGCTTTGCTCAATTTTGGTTATTTAAGTATTGATCAAGAAATTTTTAATACTTAAAGTTTCCCCTGTACTTTTTGAAAACTACCAAGGGGGAAATATAACCCCTGCAACGAGTCATACTTCAGTCCAATGCAATGTCCTTGACTGCAATCTGCTGTTAATTACAGTTTTACTGTACTAGAAGACAAATGGCCAAGATCAAATAGAGTTTCCCCATTGTAATTTCAAGGAGAATTGGATAGAGTCAGCACACAATGAAAGATGGATGGCGAAATGATATACTAAGAATGCGATTTTTTACATTGACTTGAAGAACTTTAAATTTTTAATTAAAAGATGAAAAGTTGAATAATTTTGTTAAAAACAAACAAAACAAAAAGGTTCTAGAAAAAGTATTGAACCTAGTAAAATTGGTATGTAGAACCTAGTATATACAGTTGATAACAAAAGTGTCCGAATACTAGCAAAAATTCCTATGTAAGTAAAAATGTACACTTCATATGCTTTTGTTAAATAAATCCTTGTCGAATCATGTTCTTAGTCAGTCTAAGAACATGATTCGATATGGATTTATTTAACAAAACCGTGTGAAGTATACTTTTTTTTACATAGGCATTTTTGCTATTGTTCGGACACTTTTGTTACCGACTGTAGTCAGTAAACTTGGTGTAATTTTATAACTGATACTTTTTTTTTTTTTTTTCAATTTGCGAAAATGCCCAATATTTTTTAACACACATTTAACACACTAGGACAGTGTGTTAATGTATATTCAGTGCTGTTATTTGTGGTTAAAAAAAAAAACTTAAATTATGTAAAAAACTACGAACTTCATTAATAACATTTTAAATAAACAAAAACATCTTTACTGAAATTCTGCAGAAGCTTTCCAGCTAAGGACAAAAACCATCATCTATGCTAACATGATGTTGAAGTGTGATGGCTATTTCCTCTCTTGTTTGATTTATCGGCTTGAGATCCTGAGAAAGTGTTTCTATTTTGGCTCAATGACTAGGGCCCTCCGTGGCCGAGTGGATATGTCACCACACTGCTAATCGCCTTCGAGCGTAGGAGAGCGGGTTCGATTCCCGCGCTGGCCCTGGGTGTTTTTTCCAATTCTTCGTATTGTAATTCTGTCATGTGCTATCTGTCGTTATCTGACGAGGATTTACAAGCGGACTATATGTCAAGCATACAAATCTGATGTATATGTTAATAAATACCAAATACCAATGACTAACGTGTATTAAGCTCAATAGAAACAATGACCAAAAGGAGTGCTGTCTGCTCAAACTGAGAAATCAACCGAGAAAAGAAGTCGCCTCTGCACTTGAATATTATTTAGGCACTATGATGGCTGGATCCCTAACCAAAAAGCTTCTGCTAGACATAAGTTAAAGTATTTATGTTTATTTAAAATGGGGGGGGGGGGGGGGGAGGGGGATCTCATTTTAAAAAGTGTGTTAAATGAGTTAATTTATGATGTTTTAAATTGTGCGTGATGTTTGGAATGTGTTGTTAATTTCGGGACAAATTGTTTCACTGCAAAACACTATTGCATGAACATGTTTTCTTCACAATACATTTTACACTATTTTTAGAACAAACTTCTAATTAGCAACACTTTTCTAAGATATTCAAAACACTATCGCAACTTAATAAAGTGTTGTGATTATGTTTCTTATAAAGTGTTCTAGCTAACAACACCATAAAGTGTTGTTAATTTGAGGACAAAAAAGTGTCTTAAATGTGCTTATTTTTGTGCGTGAGCGTTTGTAGTGTAGGCTGAAATTATTTGAAATGCGAGAACATCTAATTGACGCGACCGACACGCAACACGTGAACTGTATGGATTTTGGTGAATCTAGCACTAATAGATTTTTTACAGGGACACAGCAAAATATTCATTATCATTATGAACTATGGGCTCAAATTATTTGAAATACAGCAACTCTAAACAACTTATTCAATTGAGCTGATTGATTTTTAAACTTCTCTTGCTTTCCTTTGCCGAAACGTTATTGATGACCTGCATGCGGAGACTCGAAAACTTTTTGGGCTCTGTGTGTCTGTTTATCTTTCTGCATGTGTGTACTGCGATAACAGCCATAAAAATCCCCAGATTGACTTGCAAATTGATTTGACACACATGTGCAGGCGCTATACAAAAAAGCTGTTTTTTTTTTTTTTTTTTTTTTTTTTTTGTATGGTTTGTATATAACGACATGAGAAAGTATTTCTCACCATTACGACCTGGGGACAGAATTTCTTTTAAATGTATTTTAACATGGTTACACTACATTAAAGAAAATGAAATAAACATCTATTATTGAGAAGCTTGGAGGCATGTTTTCTATAGAAAAATGTGTGCATAAACAAAATAATTAATGTACAAGATCTTACAAAAGTGTTTCGGCAATGTTACGTAATCATCCATAGGTCCCCTATTTTTATCACTTTTCGGTGATTTTATGGCTATAAATTTGATTTTTAGAGAGGGGGGGGGATTATTTTAACTGTTAAATATCTTTTGAGGGGCTACAGAGTTTGGAAAATTCTAAAACAAAACATTTGCGGCAATGGAAAAATTTAGGAGAGGATTTGCCACTGAAATTATGTATTACATTTCTTATATTTTTTAATCTATTATTAATGTTATTTATTAAACATTATAATTTTTTGTTTTAGGTGTTAAATTAATTATTTTTCATTCTCCAAATCAAATTCATAGTCATAAAATTACCGTACAGTGATAAAAATTGAGGGGGGTTGTCCCTAAAAAACGGTGGGTGACAGGGCAAAATGGGAATCATATTCGGATTCAGGAGGTCATTTTATATAAGAATCAGCAAAAAAGGTATCGGAGCTCGATTTTTTTTTTTTTTTTTTTTATTGAAGCGCAGTGCTATTAAATGTATTTTAATGCCTTAAAATATATTTTCTTATTTTTTATGGAGAAACAAATCTTTAAAAAAATATCTTTATAGCTTTAATTTTAAGGAGAAAATATACAATATTACTTTTGTGCCTTGTAAATTTTGTCCAAAAACAGCAACGCTGCAAAAATATATATTTTTTTAATTATGACAAGGAGTCACACAAAACCATCTTTATAGCTTTTTTTCTACCGAAGAAGCATTAAAAAGGTACAGCCCTTTGTCTTTCATGCTTCTTTGTGCATCCCTATGTATATCATCTAAAACTATATTGTACCACTATATCACCATATAGCGCACTAAAAAAAAAACCCTTCATATTTCTAAAACTTTACATTGATCAATTTCCATTTATATCTCATTACACCTATGAAGAATTTTTTTTACGATCCTGTAAACAAATAAATTACTTTAATAATCCTTTATTCTACAGTAAAAAAAAATTGTACCTGAATAATGTGTATTAATTTTGTTATCTTGTGTGCAATATAAAGACATTAAAATGTACGATAAACAAATACTCCTCATAGACCATAATCCATTGGAAACATTTTGAAGTTCCTGCACACAAATCAGTTGCAGTATTTCTACGATATTTACTAGAGAATATTCAATAGCTAATTTAAATAACATATACATCAGATTCAAAGAATTCTATAAGTATTAACACAAAGTGGATTATCAAAAAATGAAGCGAGGACAGACGAATAGAATAACAGAAGTCATAATTACTCTTTAAAAAACATTCTTGAAAAGTGTTAAAAACGCTGAAGACAACTTAAAATGCAATTCTAGCAACTTCCATTTGTGACCCCTAATGTATTTAAACATTTTTATGAGACCGTGTGAACCTTAATGCTATGACCAGCGAAGCGAACAAAGTCTGCTAGTAATGAATAAAGAATAATAAAAGTACATACTGATGTAGCTTATTTATTTACTATGACTTTTATGCGTTCGATACAGACGAAATCGAAGATATCGCCATTATTTATTTCAAAATATATAACAAAAAAGAGTAATAACTTATTTATAATTTTGCACTTTTTAAGCTTTTTTTTTTTTTTTTTTTTCTCTCAAATTTAGCAAAACAAAAAATATAACTGAGTATTTTTGGATATATTTTAATATTGTTAGGTTTAACTGCATTTTAATAAGTTAGGGTTAAGGGTGTCTTTCTAAGGCTTCCTTGCCGCCCGTTTCCACGCGAGTTTCAGAGAAAACCACGGAAAACATCGGACGGATATACCAACAAACGTGACTTTATATGGAATCCGGCACCTTCCATCTACCTATTTAGAAGGCAGAAACTTTTGGCCAATGATAGGGCCTTAGGGATAGAAGTTAAAGGCTACACTAAGAACCTAGACTTGGGTGGGAGAACCTCCATGCTCCTCTTAGCTCGTAATCACAAGAGTTTCGGGGATAAATCTTAGAAAACAATGAACTTCTGTGTCAAATAGCATGATCGGGGTTCGAATGTTTTGTCTACTAACTTAGAGTAGCAGAGCCTCTCGGCTTACAACACAAATGTTCTTTTACTCATATTCTTTTTATTATTATATATTGTGTTATAACTAAAAGCTCATAAATTTATTAATAATATTTAAAACTCTTCAACGCATGCGTTCAATGTTTCGCTTAATGCAGCAATTATTTGTTTAATTACTCTTTTTTACGAGAAAATATTCACAATGTTTCTTGTGCTGCCATCTATACTTATTTTCTATCAGTAAAATTAACATCTTCAAGTGCGAAATTAGCTGCAAATCTTCGTTTTTTATGAAGGTTTAAAAAGTATTTTTTATGCATCAACCATTGAAAGTTATGTACCTCAAAGCTTCTAGTGTACTTGATTATTACTGACAGAATTTGACTTAAAAGATTTCGTCATTAGGCATTATTTGTTTCCCTTATTTGCTGACTATAAACATGAAATAAATACTAAGTTTTCGCAGTTTAAAAGTCCGTATAAGCATAGGCGTAGCGTCGGGGGGGGCACGAGGGGGCACGTGCCCCCTCAATCTTTCAGAACCTAAAACATTTTTAGACTAGGAAATGTGATAAAGTCAATTAAAAAATTGTCTTATCACACACCGTGAAAAAAAAAAGACCCAAATAAAAAAGAAATAGCAATTATGAGTTTATGTAATTAAAAAATGTATATGAAGTACCCCAATGTGCACGAAAAGCGTCACTTCTCTTCTCTATTCCGTAACTTATCGACCTAAGAGGCAGTTGTTTCAGCATTATTGTAGGCTAATCAATGATTTATCGTCATCTTTACATTTTTTTTTCCAAAATACTGCATTTTTGAATTGTGTAATTTTTCTTTGTGTCCCTGTAAAAAAAACTATAAGAGTAGGGAAAGAAGGAGAGTTTTAACACAGGCGGGGGGTGCACCGGTGCACCGGCAAGTCGTGCGGGTGTCGCACCACCCCCTGAGGGGTCTAGATGGGTTGGTATTGACCTTGAGACTTCCTCTAACTTGATCGTGAAAGATGACGAGGGTATTAATGAGGAAATTTAATTAAAAAAATTTAATGAGTGATTTTTTGTAAAAGGTGACGATGGTTTTAAAGTGATGTTTGCGGTATAAGGTAAAAAGCAGGATATTGTTTGTGAGTCATTAGGAAATTAATTAGGGAGTTAATTAGGAGGTTAATTAAGAAATTAATTAAGAAATTAATTTAAAAAATAAATTTAAAAATTGAGGGATAAATAAGAAATCGATTGAATTTAAGGATGTGGATGTGGATAGAGTATGCAAGAAATAGAGTGGTCTGACGGGGGTTCGAACCCGGCACCTGGCAGTAAAAATATTTCCATAAGACAGTAGTTTTCGCGTGTGTGTGAGTTATTTTTATAGTATATGTCTGCACTGTTCTTTTAAAACTATGAATGCTAGTGTCCGAAAAGAATTCAATCGTTTTAATGATATTAATTAGAGAATAATAATTAAGAAAAATATTAATTAAGCATCTTCTTGTAAAAAACCATCAAATATTTTCCGAAAAAAAGGCAATGAAAGCAAAAATTAAGTATAAAGAATGAAAGAAAGTTTAGAAACATAGATTTTGACTGAGATTCGAACCTGCTACCTTGCAGCAAAAAAAAATTTCAGTAGTTTTCGCATATGTGTGAGTGATTTTTCTATTATATGCCTATGCAGATCTTTTTTAACCTAAGAATACTATTGTCTGAAAATTAATCAACCATAAAAATGATATTAATTACAGAATAATAATTAAAATAAATAAATAAAAAGTAATAATTAAAGATCTTGTAAATATTCACCAGATGTTTTTCGAAAAAAGACAATGCACGTGAAAATTAAGCTAAAAGATGTTTAAAATCTCAAATGTATAAGTGAAATTAGATTAGGATGAAGGACGAGAATTGTTTTTTGATAGATAACTAAAAAAGAGTGATTAAAATTTCTTATTAATTACTTAATTGAAGAAAGTTCGTTAAAAAATACTTTTAATTGTGAATATCTAGTATCCATTTTAAACTGTATATATTCTTTTTCATTATAAATAGAATAACATCTTAACGCAAAATACAGACTTCATTCGCTAATGGTGACGTCACAATGTTTTGGGGGAAAGGAGGGGACCATTCCTTAGGGCATTTTCTTAGAATCGGGTTAGGTACGGTATTGTCAAAAGATAGGGGGAGAAAATTCCAGTTTTGCTTCAACTTTTCACGTGTTTAAATATGTTTACTGTTGGATGTACTAAAAATTATCTACTATTTTGAATTATGTTCAGTTCACTTCTTTATAAGAAAAATGTATATAATGTGAAATTAAAAGTAAATAAAAAAACTTTAAAAATTCATCTTTTAAAAATAAATTAATAAAAATAAGTTGATCAATGTAAAAAACTGAAAAATTCGCTGTTTGAAAAGAAGTCTTAATAAGTTTAAGAAAATATCGTAACATTTTATATTATATTTTACATAAGAGAGTGAATCTATCATTTTTCAGAAGTTACTTTAGTGCAAAATAATAACTGATGTTGAAAATTTCTCTACCTTAAACAGTTATACTTCAGATATAACTTTTTTTGGGATCTTCTTATCACTGTCATCGAACATACATGTATAATCACTCCCACATAAATTCTTTCATATATATTTAAAAAAATTTACAATGTTGTATTTAATTATAAATTATCTTTAAATTTCCTTACGCTCATTAAAATATTGTATCTATTTTTATTTCAAGTTTTGTATTATAGTACTAGAAATCTTCCAACATTCTTAAAATAAAATAAATTTCTGAACAGAGTGATAATTAGAAATTCAATGTATTTTTTATCTATAGTTTAACCATTTTTTTTGTAACTCCCTAACATTTTTTTAGTGTAAACCCGTGAAATTTTACCAATAAAATCCGAAATAGGGTCTTAAAAATAAGAATTTGGCATGATTTTTAATAAATTTTAGGATATATCTACAAAAATTTTAGACTATTTGGCGATAATTCAGATTTGGTGAGAAACACCTAGTATTAATTCCGAGTGAAGAAAAATTTTATTACTTGTCAAATTTATTTTGAGAAGTGAGGTCGCTTATTTTATAACCTGAATTCAGTACTACATAATAATAGTTTTTTCAAGATGGATGTCAGAACAGATATCATTTTGTTAAACGCATTTACTCATATATTCAATCGATCACACATTCGCAATTCAGAACTAGAGATTATAAACCACCTTAAATTTCGGATGAATGAATTTATCAATTCAGAAATTAGCAATCAACTTTATGAAAATGTTGATATGTTATCTGAGGAAAATTTTCACATCTGTTTAGATATTGTCTTAAAAGAAATGATAAAAAATGAAATAAATTGGGACAAAGTTGGAATTTACTTAGTATTTTCAAGTGAGCTTATGGCGAAGCGCTTTAAGAGATCTGGTGACTTTATCATACCCTGGATACATTTTTTTAATATCTTCCAGAAGTATTTAGGTAATTGGATTATCGATCATCAAGAATGTATAAAAGTCAAAGGAGAAAAGAAATCAATTTTTCAAAGAATGTGGAGTTTTATCACTCGATCATAATATGAAAATTGTAAAAGTATTATCTGCTATGTTGAATTATGTTCAGTTCAATCTGTATAAGAACAGTGTTCAAGAAAAATGTATGTAATGTGAAATTGGAAGTAAATAAAGAACTTTCAATGAAAATTTTGTTTAAGAAAAAATTATTTGAAGTAACATTCATCTTTAAAAAATAAATAAATAAAAATAAAAATAAGTTGATCAATGTAAAAACTGAAAAATTCACCGTTTGAAAAGAAGTCTTAATAAGTTTAAGAAAATATCGTAACATATTGTATCATATTTTACCTCTATCATTTTTCAGAAGTTACTTTTCTGCAAAAAATAGCTGATGTCAAAAATTTCTCTACCTAAAACAGTTATACTTTAGATATAACTTTTTGGAATCTTCTTATCACTATCATAGAACATACGTGTATACTTAAAAATTTTTACAAAGTGGTATTTAATTATAAATTTTCTTTAAATTTCCTTATACTCGTTAAAATATTGTAAGTTTTTTTTTTTTTTTTTTCAAGTTTTGTATTATAGTACTAGAAATTTTGCAACATTCTTAAAATAATATAAGTTTCTGAACATAGTGATAATTAGAAATTACCATTTTTGAGTTTTTAACGCGATCTGGAATCGAACCTGACACTTCCCTAATGACAACGTTAGAATTTTTTGTAATTCATCATAGTGAAATTCCTCACATCATATGCTACATTCACTCAGTTTTTCTTTTCAGATAGCAAGTTTGTAAATGATGAAAGCTAACTTTGAAAAATTCAGAGTTGAAAAAATATTAATATATGTTTTATTAAATACCGCCACCTTCACAGATGCATACTTAAGTTTTCTAAGTGTATGAAAACATACTTAAAAAATATTATAACCAAGTATTGTAGATTACAAATATATGTATACTTTAAAAATTTTACAAAGCTTTTAGAAATTAAGATAACTTATTCTTGAATAAAAATATAAGAAACCCATTTTCACAATAATAAGATTGAAAATGTAAGATGAAATCACAAAATTACCAACATAAGATACTGCAAGTATTTAAAAAATTATGAAGTATTAAATTTTAATGTTTCACATGTGTTAATAACGCATCTTATTTTACAAAGTACTAAGTTTTTTAATCATTTAGTTTGAAGTTTTTCAAACATATGCTTATAAACCGAAATTTTTGTGAATGAAAAATTTTTCACACAAAGTATTTTAGAAAAAATATCATCTGAGAAATTAATTAACTTATTTTTAGAATAAAAATATAGGAAACTTGTTTTTTCTAATGATAAGAATGAAAATGTAAGATAAAATCTCATTCTTACCAACATAAGAGACTGCAAGTATTTAAAAAATTATGAAGTATGTAATTTTAATGTTTCACATGTCTTAATAACGCCTCTTATTTTACAAAGTACTAAGTTTTTTAAAGTCATTTAGTTTGAAGTTTTTCATACATATGCTTATAAACGAAATTTTTTGTAAATGAAAAATTTTTACACAAATTATTTTAATACAAATACTATCTCAGAAAAATTAACTTTTTCTTTTTAGATTGAAAATGTAAGATAAAAATCTAACACTTATCAAATTTAGAAGCTGCAGATGTATAATGAAATCATGAACTTGAAACTTTAAGTATTAACAACCTACATTCTTTGAAAATACTAAACCACAAGTTTCGACAAATCTATAAACAACTGTTAAAAAACATAGATATTAGAATATTTTTTACCCTAAAATGTTTAACGTAGATGGTACATCCATAAAAATACAGAGTTAAAGTGTACAAATTATCTGTTTAGACATGCCGATAAACTAGAATTTTCCACAAGATTCGACTATTATAGCAAGGTATGGGATAATATTTGGCTAAATTTCCACTAATATTGGCGATAGTTATAAAAATTTGGCATGAAATAAGAGAATTTGGCGTAAATTCTTAAGTAAAACTGATGAACGAAGAAAAAATTTGAATTAGTTACAATCTTTTCTCGCTGTAGAGTTGTCTAAGTTCTCATACTTAGTAGTTTTTAAAGTCTTACTTTTAGAGTGATTTTTTATACTTTGCTAAACTGAAGTACAAAATGGATAATACTTTACCGTCTGAGGAGGCACACGTTTCTGTTCAACAACCCCCTTCATCAAGTTTTGAGGATGAGAAGTTATCTAAACTTTTTATTTGTCCAATTTGCAATAAGCCATTTTTAAAAAAATCCTATCTTACTAGACATGTGAAGGTTCACAATGACATTAAACCTAATATTTGTTATGTGTGTGAGAAAGGATTTGTTACTTTGCATCGTTTAAAAAGACATATAGAAACCCATAGAAAAATTTCCATAAGATACAAATGTGAATATTGTATTGAAAATTTCAATCGCAAGTGTGATTTATTTAAACATAAGAGATTATCTCATCAAAAAGTCTTACCTGAACATCTATGTATTATTTGTAAAGATGCTTTTAAACACAAGTATGAATTAGAAAAACACAAGAGGGTGCATTATCGTAAACCTGAGTATCTATGTGAGGAATGTTCTATAACCTTTCCAACTAAACATGCTTTTTCAAACCATAAGCGAAAAAGTCATAAAAAGACTTTACATACATACTGTTGTGACGAATGTACTGATACTTTTTCAAACAAACGACATTTTTTAAAACATAAAAGAAATATGCATAAAAAATCTTCAATGCAAACTAGATGTGATGAATGCAGTGAAACTTTTCAGTGTAAGTATGAATTATTACAACATAAGAGAAAGAGTCATCTCAAAGACTTTAACATACGTAGAAATTGTAATGAACGAAGTACTAACAATGAATTACCAACAGTTAATAATGCCAGTGAGAATCTGGACTTGTTAAATTTTTTGGATAATTTTCACATTGAATGTATGAATGGTGTTCCTGACTTACCTTCCAACAACTTTCAGAATGAAAATATAGACTTAGACTTAAAAAAAATTTTGAACAATTCGAATGTGGAATATACAAGTGAAAATAATATTGATGGTTTATCTACCAAAGTTGAAAATAAGGTCTTAAATAATTTTAACCTGATACAAACTGATTTACCTCTAGTAAACTATGACAATGAAAGTCTGAACTCGTTACATTTTTTGTATAACTTTAATCCCGAATGCTTGAATGTTTTTTCTACTAGCAACGAAAATATGAATTCGAATAATTTTAGTGCGAAGGAAAATGAGTTAGTGACAGATTACTTTAACAATGAAAATCTAGACTTGCTAAATTTTTTGAATAACTTTAATATTGAATGTATGAACGATATCCCAACAATATAGATTTGTGTGAATTTGCTGTCTTGTATTATTGTGAATGAATTTCAAATAAAAAGATTTCAATGAAAATGGTTTAATTTTTATTACAAAATCACCTTTTTTATAATATTTTCTATTAGAATACAAACTGAAGTGCCATCTTTTTTTAAAATAAAAACATGTAAAAAGTTTACCTGTGTATTAACGATATACTTTTTCATTACTGTAGTAGAATTGATTGAGTATAATATTTAAACACTAAGTAAAAATTATGCACAATAGTAGTTTTATAAACTATCAAACTTACATCGAAGGAGAAAAAACTTGTAAAATTGTTTTACCACTCAACTGTAAAGTACTTGTGAAAATCTTAAATGAATTTATCTTATTAACAATTTTCCTGAAAAACTAACTTATAAAAATTTTAGATATAATTATGGAGTTAGTATTTTCCTAAGTATTACGTTTGAATCTTAGTTTGAATATGCATCATCAAAGTGTTTTGCACTTTAACTAAAATCACAATCTCTATTCCAAAGAGTGTAATAATAATGTTATAGTAACAACTTAAACTTTTATATATAGACACTTCCACGATTATATTTTACTTTTTTTTATTTTTAGAATACAGAAAATATTTTGTAAGAATTGTGAAAGCTTAATTTTGGAAGTTTGTGAAATTTCACAATTTTTTTTAACATTTTTGTCAAATGTTTTCTTTATGTCACATCACTTAGAAAAATTTAACTGTTTTTAACAGAATTGCTAACACAAAACATTAAGTTAGAAAATTTATAGATAAAACTTATAAGATACGAAAAACCATATGTGAAGTAATAACAAAAGGTGTATATACTTTCAAGTTTAGACATGGTTCAACAAGCTTGAGGAGACACTAAAACCTGTAGCTGACGTCATAACCCCTGTGGCGTAACTTTTCCCTTACCACTACGTCACAAATGTATAATTTAACAAGAAGTACTTATGTCACCCCACAATTCCTATCTTGTATTATTTTACTTTGTGTATAAAATCAATGATCTGTAAAAAAACTTTGTCGTTTTTATACACTTTGAAGTAAAAATTTTCTCCATAAACATCAAATTATATTTTATAAGTATGAATTGATATGTATTTGTTTTAAATATCTCTAAGTTACATTATACCAAAGTATAATTTATAATATTTAAACATTTCCCACTTTACAAAAATTAACTTGAATGCATTTCTAGGTCTTTAATAAAAATCTTTAATTTTTTATCTCAAAGACTTTAAACTATTCGAGATGTCTGTAACTTAAGTGCAATCCAATACTATTTAATCTTAAAATACTTTCTTTGAGATTTGTAAATACTTTGCACTTAAGTTACAGACATCTCGAATAGTTTAAAGTCTTTGAGATAAAATATTAAAGATTTTTATTAAAGACCTAGAAATGCATTCAAGTTAATTTTTGTAAAGTGGGAATTGTTTAAATATTATAAATTATACTTTGGTATAATGTAACTTAGAGATATTTAAAACAAATACATATCAATTCATACTTATAAAATATAATTTGATGTTTATGGAGAATATTTTTACTTCAAAGTGTATAAAAACGACAAAGTTTTTTTACAGATCATTGATTTTATACACAAAGTAAAATAATACAAGATAGGAATTGTGGGGTGACATAAGTACTTCTTGTTAAATTATACATTTGTGACGTAGTGGTAAGGGAAAAGTTACGCCACAGGGGTTATGACGTCAGCTACAGGTTTTAGTGTCTCCTCAAGCTTGTTGAACCATGTCTAAACTTGAAAGTATATACACCTTTTGTTATTACTTCACATATGGTTTTTCGTATCTTATAAGTTTTATCTATAAATTTTCTAACTTAATGTTTTGTGTTTGCAATTCTGTTAAAAACAGTTAAATTTTTCTAAGTGATGTGACATAAAGAAAACATTTGACAAAAATGTTAAAAAAAATTGTGAAATTTCACAAACTTCCAAAATTAAGCTTTCACAATTCTTACAAAATATTTTCTGTATTCTAAAAATAAAAAAAAGTAAAATATAATCGTGGAAGTGTCTATATATAAAAGTTTAAGTTGTTACTATAACATTATTATTACACTCTTTGGAATAGAGATTGTGATTTTAGTTAAAGTGCAAAACACTTTGATGATGCATATTCAAACTAAGATTCAAACGTAATACTTAGGAAAATACTAACTCCATAATTATATCTAAAATTTTTATATGTTAGTTTTTCAGGAAAATTGTTAATAAGATAAATTCATTTAAGATTTTCACAAGTACTTTACAGTTGAGTGGTAAAACAATTTTACAAGTTTTTTCTTCTTCGATGTAAGTTTGATAGTTTATAAAACTACTATTGTGCATAATTTTACTTAGTGTTTAAATATTATACTCAATCAATTCTACTACAGTAATGAAAAAGTATATCGTTAATACACAGGTAAACTTTTTACATGTTTTTATTTTAAAAAAAGATGGCACTTCAGTTTGTATTCTAATAGAAAATATTATAAAAAAGGTGATTTTGTAATAAAAATTAAACCATTTTCATTGAAATCTTTTTATTTGAAATTCATTCACAATAATACAAGACAGCAAATTCACACAAATCTATATTGTTGGGATATCGTTCATACATTCAATATTAAAGTTATTCAAAAAATTTAGCAAGTCTAGATTTTCATTGTTAAAGTAATCTGTCACTAACTCATTTTCCTTCGCACTAAAATTATTCGAATTCATATTTTCGTTGCTAGTAGAAAAAACATTCAAGCATTCGGGATTAAAGTTATACAAAAAATGTAACGAGTTCAGACTTTCATTGTCATAGTTTACTAGAGGTAAATCAGTTTGTATCAGGTTAAAATTATTTAAGACCTTATTTTCAACTTTGGTAGATAAACCATCAATATTATTTTCACTTGTATATTCCACATTCGAATTGTTCAAAATTTTTTTTAAGTCTAAGTCTATATTTTCATTCTGAAAGTTGTTGGAAGGTAAGTCAGGAACACCATTCATACATTCAATGTGAAAATTATCCAAAAAATTTAACAAGTCCAGATTCTCACTGGCATTATTAACTGTTGGTAATTCATTGTTAGTACTTCGTTCATTACAATTTCTACGTATGTTAAAGTCTTTGAGATGACTCTTTCTCTTATGTTGTAATAATTCATACTTACACTGAAAAGTTTCACTGCATTCATCACATCTAGTTTGCATTGAAGATTTTTTATGCATATTTCTTTTATGTTTTAAAAAATGTCGTTTGTTTGAAAAAGTATCAGTACATTCGTCACAACAGTATGTATGTAAAGTCTTTTTATGACTTTTTCGCTTATGGTTTGAAAAAGCATGTTTAGTTGGAAAGGTTATAGAACATTCCTCACATAGATACTCAGGTTTACGATAATGCACCCTCTTGTGTTTTTCTAATTCATACTTGTGTTTAAAAGCATCTTTACAAATAATACATAGATGTTCAGGTAAGACTTTTTGATGAGATAATCTCTTATGTTTAAATAAATCACACTTGCGATTGAAATTTTCAATACAATATTCACATTTGTATCTTATGGAAATTTTTCTATGGGTTTCTATATGTCTTTTTAAACGATGCAAAGTAACAAATCCTTTCTCACACACATAACAAATATTAGGTTTAATGTCATTGTGAACCTTCACATGTCTAGTAAGATAGGATTTTTTTAAAAATGGCTTATTGCAAATTGGACAAATAAAAAGTTTAGATAACTTCTCATCCTCAAAACTTGATGAAGGGGGTTGTTGAACAGAAACGTGTGCCTCCTCAGACGGTAAAGTATTATCCATTTTGTACTTCAGTTTAGCAAAGTATAAAAAATCACTCTAAAAGTAAGACTTTAAAAACTACTAAGTATGAGAACTTAGACAACTCTACAGCGAGAAAAGATTGTAACTAATTCAAATTTTTTCTTCGTTCATCAGTTTTACTTAAGAATTGACGCCAAATTCTCTTATTTCATGCCAAATTTTTATAACTATCGCCAATATTAGTGGAAATTTAGCCAAATATTATCCCATACCTTGCTATAATAGTCGAATCTTGTGGAAAATTCTAGTTTATCGGCATGTCTAAACAGATAATTTGTACACTTTAACTCTGTATTTTTATGGATGTACCATCTACGTTAAACATTTTAGGGTAAAAAATATTCTAATATCTATGTTTTTTAACAGTTGTTTATAGATTTGTCGAAACTTGTGGTTTAGTATTTTCAAAGAATGTAGGTTGTTAATACTTAAAGTTTCAAGTTCATGATTTCATTATACATCTGCAGCTTCTAAATTTGATAAGTGTTAGATTTTTATCTTACATTTTCAATCTAAAAAGAAAAAGTTAATTTTTCTGAGATAGTATTTGTATTAAAATAATTTGTGTAAAAATTTTTCATTTACAAAAAATTTCGTTTATAAGCATATGTATGAAAAACTTCAAACTAAATGACTTTAAAAAACTTAGTACTTTGTAAAATAAGAGGCGTTATTAAGACATGTGAAACATTAAAATAACATACTTCATAATTTTTTAAATACTTGCAGTCTCTTATGTTGGTAAGAATGAGATTTTATCTTACATTTTCATTCTTATCATTAGAAAAAACAAGTTTCCTATATTTTTATTCTAAAAATAAGTTAATTAATTTCTCAGATGATATTTTTTCTAAAATACTTTGTGTGAAAAATTTTTCATTCACAAAAATTTCGGTTTATAAGCATATGTTTGAAAAACTTCAAACTAAATGATTAAAAAACTTAGTACTTTGTAAAATAAGATGCGTTATTAACACATGTGAAACATTAAAATTTAATACTTCATAATTTTTTAAATACTTGCAGTATCTTATGTTGGTAATTTTGTGATTTCATCTTACATTTTCAATCTTATTATTGTGAAAATGGGTTTCTTATATTTTTATTCAAGAATAAGTTATCTTAATTTCTAAAAGCTTTGTAAAATTTTTAAAGTATACATATATTTGTAATCTACAATACTTGGTTATAATATTTTTTAAGTATGTTTTCATACACTTAGAAAACTTAAGTATGCATCTGTGAAGGTGGCTGTATTTAATAAAACATATATTAATATTTTTTCAACTCTGAATTTTTCAAAGTTAGCTTTCATCATTTACAAACTTGCTATCTGAAAAGAAAAACTGAGTGAATGTAGCATATGATGTGAGGAATTTCACTATGATGAATTACAAAAAATTCTAACGTTGTCATTAGGGAAGTGTCAGGTTCGATTCCAGATCGCGTTAAAAACTCAAAAATGGTAATTTCTAATTATCACTATGTTCAGAAACTTATATTATTTTAAGAATGTTGCAAAATTTCTAGTACTATAATACAAAACTTGAAAAAAAAAAAAAAAAAACTTACAATATTTTAACGAGTATAAGGAAATTTAAAGAAAATTTATAATTAAATACCACTTTGTAAAAATTTTTAAGTATACACGTATGTTCTATGATAGTGATAAGAAGATTCCAAAAAGTTATATCTAAAGTATAACTGTTTTAGGTAGAGAAATTTTTGACATCAGCTATTTTTTGCAGAAAAGTAACTTCTGAAAAATGATAGAGGTAAAATATGATACAATATGTTACGATATTTTCTTAAACTTATTAAGACTTCTTTTCAAACGGTGAATTTTTCAGTTTTTACATTGATCAACTTATTTTTATTTTTATTTATTTATTTTTTAAAGATGAATGTTACTTCAAATAATTTTTTCTTAAACAAAATTTTCATTGAAAGTTCTTTATTTACTTCCAATTTCACGTTACATACATTTTTCTTGAACATTGTTCTTATACAGATTGAACTGAACATAATTCAACATAGCAGATAATACTTTTACAATTTTCATATTATGATCGAGTGATAAAACTCCACATTCTTTGAAAAATTGATTTCTTTTCTCCTTTGACTTTTATACATTCTTGATGATCGATAATCCAATTACCTAAATACTTCTGGAAGATATTAAAAAAATGTATCCAGGGTATGATAAAGTCACCAGATCTCTTAAAGCGCTTCGCCATAAGCTCACTTGAAAATACTAAGTAAATTACAACTTTGTCCCAATTTATTTCATTTTTTATCATTTCTTTTAAGACAATATCTAAACAGATGTGAAAATTTTCCTCAGATAACATATCAACATTTTCATAAAGTTGATTGCTAATTTCTGAATTGATAAATTCATTCATCCGAAATTTAAGGTGGTTTATAATCTCTAGTTCTGAATTGCGAATGTGTGATCTATTGAATATATGAGTAAATGCGTTTAACAAAATGATATCTGTTCTGACATCCATCTTGAAAAAACTATTATTATGTAGTACTGAATTCAGGTTATAAAATAAGCGACCTCACTTCTCAAAATAAATTTGACAAGTAATAAAATTTTTCTTCACTCGGAATTAATACTAGGTGTTTCTCACCAAATCTGAATTATCGCCAAATAGTCTAAAATTTTTGTAGATATATCCTAAAATTTATTAAAAATCATGCCAAATTCTTATTTTTAAGACCCTATTTCGGATTTTATTGGTAAAATTTCACGGGTTTACACTAAAAAAATGTTAGGGAGTTACAAAAAAAATGGTTAAACTATAGATAAAAAATACATTGAATTTCTAATTATCACTCTGTTCAGAAATTTATTTTATTTTAAGAATGTTGGAAGATTTCTAGTACTATAATACAAAACTTGAAATAAAAATAGATACAATATTTTAATGAGCGTAAGGAAATTTAAAGATAATTTATAATTAAATACAACATTGTAAATTTTTTTAAATATATATGAAAGAATTTATGTGGGAGTGATTATACATGTATGTTCGATGACAGTGATAAGAAGATCCCAAAAAAAGTTATATCTGAAGTATAACTGTTTAAGGTAGAGAAATTTTCAACATCAGTTATTATTTTGCACTAAAGTAACATCTGAAAAATGATAGATTCACTCTCTTATGTAAAATATAATACAAAATGTTACGATATTTTCCTAAACTTATTAAGACTTCTTTTCAAACAGCGAATTTTTCAGTTTTTTACATTGATCAACTTATTTTTATTAATTTATTTTTAAAAGATGAATTTTTAAAGTTTTTTTATTTACTTTTAATTTCACATTATATACATTTTTCTTATAAAGAAGTGAACTGAACATAATTCAAAATAGTAGATAATTTTTAGTACATCCAACAGTAAACATATTTAAACACGTGAAAAGTTGAAGCAAAACTGGAATTTTCTCCCCCTATCTTTTGACAATACCGTACCTAACCCGATTCTAAGAAAATGCCCTAAGGAATGGTCCCCTCCTTTCCCCCAAAACATTGTGACGTCACCATTAGCGAATGAAGTCTGTATTTTGCGTTAAGATATTATTCTATTTATAATGAAAAAGAATATATACAGTTTAAAATGGATACTAGATATTCACAATTAAAAGTATTTTTTAACGAACTTTCTTCAATTAAGTAATTAATAAGAAATTTTAATCACTCTTTTTTAGTTATCTATCAAAAAACAATTCTCGTCCTTCATCCTAATCTAATTTCACTTATACATTTGAGATTTTAAACATCTTTTAGCTTAATTTTCACGTGCATTGTCTTTTTTCGAAAAACATCTGGTGAATATTTACAAGATCTTTAATTATTACTTTTTATTTATTTATTTTAATTATTATTCTGTAATTAATATCATTTTTATGGTTGATTAATTTTCAGACAATAGTATTCTTAGGTTAAAAAAGATCTGCATAGGCATATAATAGAAAAATCACTCACACATATGCGAAAACTACTGAAATTTTTTTTTGCTGCAAGGTAGCATGTTCGAATCTCAGTCAAAATCTATGTTTCTAAACTTTCTTTCATTCTTTATACTTAATTTTTGCTTTCATTGCCTTTTTTTCGGAAAATATTTGATGGTTTTTTACAAGAAGATGCTTAATTAATATTTTTCTTAATTGTTATTCTCTAATAAATATCATTAAAACGATTGAATTCTTTTCGGACACTAGCATTCATAGTTTTAAAAGAACAGTGCAGACATATACTATAAAAATAACTCACACACACGCGAAAACTACTGTCTTATGGAAATATTTTTACTGCCAGGTGCCGGGTTCGAACCCCCGTCAGACCACTCTATTTCTTGCATACTCTATCCACATCCACATCCTTAAATTCAATCGATTTCTTATTTATCCCTCAATTTTTAAATTTATTTTTTAAATTAATTTCTTAATTAATTTCTTAATTAACCTCCTAATTAACTCCCTAATTAATTTCCTAATGACTCACAAACAATATCCTGCTTTTTACCTTATACCGCAAACATCACTTTAAAACCATCGTCACCTTTTACAAAAAATCACTCATTAAATTTTTTTAATTAAATTTCCTCATTAATACCCTCGTCATCTTTCACGATCAAGTTAGAGGAAGTCTCAAGGTCAATACCAACCCATCTAGACCCCTCAGGGGGTGGTGCGACACCCGCACGACTTGCCGGTGCACCGGTGCACCCCCCGCCTGTGTTAAAACTCTCCTTCTTTCCCTACTTATAAGTGCTAGATTCACCAAAATCAATAGGGTTCGTACTCGGGTGACTTACAATATACGTACCAACTTTCAGCTCATTCGAACAAAGCGTTTAGACGCTAGCATGTTCACTCACACACATACATCATTGTAAAAATAGTGAAAACGGACTCAGGGGACCTCGAAACGTATAGAAACATCAAAATCTCAAATTCGGATTTTTGACATGATTACAATACTTTCCTCACTATAGTGTTCGAAAAGTAATAAGAGAGAGAGAAAAAAAAAATAAAAATAAGAGTCTACTGATCCCAAAGCCGCATAAAATATTAAAATAGCCGTGTAAAATATTAAAATTTCATTGGTTTTTTTCTTTACTCAAAATATTTTTTGGCATTTAAAGACGTAAATTAATTCCGAAATTGTAAATTTTTATTTCAAAATTGTAAATTTTTCATCTTTACCCAATCGTTTTTCGGTTTTGATGGGAAATAACACTAAAATTTTAAATATTCTGCATCGTTACTATCATTATTTTCTGTGTCTGAAATATCCTGAAAAATTAAATTTTTCTCATTGCCGTTTTAAGTTCCCCATCATACTATAGGTATGGGGAACTTAGGTAATTGTGATAAATTTCGACCTCGGTTTTTTTACTTTTTTATACGTTTTCAGGTGTGAGGAATCCGAAAATGACAAAATTTGTATGGTGTCTGTTAGTGTGTTAGTTTGTTAGTCTGTTTACACGATATCTCACGAACAATTGATCGCAGAGAGCTCAGATCAGTTTTAAAATATTACTTTCGATACTGGCAAGAACCCTATTCATTTGCAACATTCGAATTAAAAAACTTCGTAAGTTATTAGAAATTTACGATTTTCTTAACATGGGAGAATAGGACAAAAATTCACTTAAACGTGCATTAAATGGAAACGTTTTACTGTAAAAATGTCAGACCAGTTTTAAAATATCCGTTTTGATGCCGGAATGAACATCAAAAACTATAAATATGCTACTTTGAAAATTTCGCAAGTTATTGGAAATTTACGAATTTCTTAACATGGCAGTATAGGGTAAAATTTCATGTAAACGTCAATTTTGAGAGATATTTTCTTCGTAAAGATGTCAGACTACTTTTGAAATATTATTTAGGACACTGGCATGAATATTAACGACTGTGAATTTTTCAATATAAAAAATTCGTAAGTTATTGGAAATTTACGAATTTCTTAACATGGCAGAATAGAGAAAATTTCACATGACCGTCAATCTTGAGGGATATATTCATCGTAAAGATGTCAAACCACTTTCAAAATACTATTTAGGATACCGGCATGAATATCATAGAGTATGATTTTTCCAATTTAAAAAAATTCGTAAGTTATTTGGAATTTACGATTTACTTAACATGTCAGAATAAGGCAAAATTGAGCATAAGCCTCCATTTTGAGGAACATTAGACGAACATTAGACAACTTCAAAATTACATTTATAATATTTGTTTGAACATGATTGAATACAAATATTCTAATAGGAACATTTCGTAAATTATTCGTAATTTACGATTTTATCAATATAGCGATTAATTTTTTAGTAAATTTTTCATATAAGTATGAATTTTTAAGATTATTGCATTGGAAATACTAGCATGAAAACTAAACAATGGAATTGACCCTGATAAAATAAATAAATACGTTAAAATAAGATAAATATATCGAAGTGAACGGTGAATAGACTGTTATGTGGGGATTTCATTCTGTCACTGTATCAAGCTTTGGTGAAATTCATTTCTTTTAACATGATTATATGTCTCGTACTAGAAATTTATGAGAACATAAATATGATGGGGAACTGAGCAAAGTCCACCTATGCCAACTAGTTTCTTCTTACATTTTTCGAATTTAAAAGTTGGAATATTGACGAAATTTAGAAAATTCATGAATTTTCTGAATGTGAAAATAAAATTTAAAATTATGTATTATTTAATGAGTAATGACAGGGATTTTTCAGGTCTAGATGCCGTAAAATAAGATCTGAATTGTAAAATTTTTGTCCTAATTTCTGAATTCATGAAAACTAAAATTTGTCACTTAAAATTATACGTTTTCACGATTAATCATTTCTAAGTTGATGTCTACACAGACACTGACACCACATCAATTTATGATTTTTGGATTTCTCATACCTTAAAAATTTTTGAAGAATTGAGATCTGAAATTTTCATAAATATTTAATATTTCCATACTTATAGCATAGAGGAAACTTTAAAAAAACTTTTTATTGGTTTTTCATATATGTGTGCCCCCCCCCCCCCCCTCCAAATTTTCGTTCACGCTACGCCTATGCGTATAAGAAAACAATAAGAAATATATATATGTATATTAAACAAATATTTAAAAGGGGGGGGGGTTAAATGCAATATCTTAAAATAAATTAAAATGGTTTCAGTTTAAAGTTGCGAATGAAAGAACTTATTAATAAAAACAAACAATTTGGCTGTTTTGATTACGCATTTCTAAGGTGGCTCAAAGTTCGCGTCGCCGTCAAGTCGCTACAGATTGACGATACGTCAATGGTAGGGAGATATCATTTACTTATCTTATTTATTTCTGCGTTTTATAAAAATACTATTGTATCCTTTATACGCACGGTAAATACAAATAGGAATGGAGAGAGAATTTGGAATAAAATTAGTGCACACAAATAAATGTAAATTAAAACCAATATATTCAGTGGATTCCCGTGTAACGTGTTTCTGTAAGACGTAAATTCGTATAACGAGACGAAAAAATTGCGACAAGTACTCATACAGAGCGATAAACAGTCCCGTATAACGCGTAAAAGTAATTTAAAATTTTCACATAATTTCTGATTTATTGTTTCGAAAAGCAAATGCACTTACCTTTTGTTTATAGCTGAACAATGAAACTGACAATTTAAAAGAGAAAGTAGAAAAAAAAAATTAATGCATACATACATACACATTTAATGATGTAAGAGAAAAATAATTTAATTCAACTTTTAATAAAAATGAAAGTATGCACTTCACTATTTAGCATAATTTACTATCGGAGGTATCAAAAAATAAATTCCAATGACCCCGTCTTGTTAATATTGGTTGTACAGATTCATCGATAGAATAGTCCATAGTTTCGTCTTCATTGTTATCGTTATTTCGAACCAGTTCTATCTCCAGATCATTTTTTGGATATAAGGAAAATAAGGTGAATAAGGGAAATAAGGAAAAGTAAGCTGATTTTCGAAAATAAGGTAATAGACAATCATTCAATTTTCTTTTAAATTCCATAAACCGTTCTATTAACGAATCAATTTTCATAAAATGTGTTTCAGACTTTTTGGCTATTCGTAACTCGTTATTTATATCTTCTAAATCAAAAGTTGGTTTGGCGTTTTAAAAGTCTGTTCTGCGTTTTCCGCTTATTACTATAGAAGGATAGCAATTTGCTCTGTTAAGCCTTTAACAGGCCGTGATAAGTAAACTTACCACCAAAATCATTACTTTTTAAATGGGAAAAGCGTGGTAAGCTACTATGCCACGCCCGCCGCTTTTACTCTAATGAAATACAAGAGAGAACAAAATAAAAGAAGAAACTGTTACATTCTGTGTTAATTACTTTTTTCTGAAATTCTCTTTCTATAAAGCCGTAGTAAGTAATTTTACCACAAAAAATGGGTATTTAGCTAAAATCATTAGGCGTGAACAAATAGTTTATTATGCTTTTCTCATTTAAAATTTATGAATTGGGTGGTAAGTATGCATATTATGACTTTATAAAAGATTAATACTCAAATTAATTTTATCCAATAAGCTAAATTAATTTCTTTTCTTAAATTCAAATGAATCCCAAAAATATTACTTTTTTCTGAAATTCTCTTTCTATAAAGCCCAAAAATATTTTAATATACGATTTTCAGGAATAAGTAACTGGTTAAAGCATTAATTTGATTTCATCAATATCTTTAAAGTAAGTAATTTATTCGGTGATATCTGCCTTATTCATATCAACAAAACCTTCTCCACCAATATTTTGCTCAGCAGATATTAACTGATTTATATCTGTTTCTAATGATTGGACATAAATTGGTCTGAATAATGTGTGTCCCGTATAACGCCATTTTCTATTATGCTGAATGTATCTCCCGCGTTGTACGGCAGTCTACTGTATCTATATAAAATAAAAATAAATTATAATTAATAAAGTGTGATAATAAATTTTAATAATTCATTGTTTGTATTTTTCAGCATAATAGGCTGCAAATATTATAGAATTATTTTTTCTAGTAAAATTTGAATTTAAATTGAACATTTTTTCCCCACTTTTTTACTTTCTCTTATCCATAAGGTAGAGAAAGTATTGTTTTAGGGTCAAATTTTCGAACGTGAGTTTTTGTTATATTTAACGTTTTGAGATCCCCTGAATACGAACATCATGTTTTTAGCGAATGGCCGGTGTGTCTGTCTGTCTCTGTGTGTATTATCAGCATAGCTCAAGGATAAATAATAGCAAAAAATCCAAACTTGGTATTCTAAATGTGTATGATATGAGGATGCTACATTAAGCTTTTCGTTGAGATGAAGCAAATGGTTCGTGTACAGGGATGCCCAAGAGATTTCAAATATACATAATGTCTGTGGGGGAAAGTGCTGATAAGTAGATTTTAACATCTGTACACTACACTAAACCAAATGAAACGAATATATATATATATTTTTATACGTGTAAAAACATGTCTCATGTAGAATATGGTAGGGAACTCATTCACTGTTCGTTTACAGGGCTACACAAAAGAACTAGATAAAAGTGCGATAATAGTTGCAAATTGACGGAAGTGTATTTTAGGCTGGGCCATGTATTATTACTATAGGATTATATTTAGGTGCACAATGTGGTCTATATATAATCTTCGAAAGATATACAGGGCTGCATATATTTAAGCGATATCATTCTTTTTTGTTGTTAGTGGATGTGCTTTACTAATAATATTTTAGCATATTCAGGAAAGCTTTTCGGGAATTGAAATGAATTCCTCATAGAGATATGGTAAATAAAGTATATTTTTAAGCTAAATATTAATTGCTTGTTTTTTGTATATTTACACGTTTTGAGGCTTCCTGATTACCGTAGTCAAGTGTTTTAACGTTTGATCTTTGTCTGTGTCTCTTAGAGTGACTTAAAAACGAATAATTTTAGGAGATCTAAATGTTGTATTTTGAAGTTAATATAAGTTTGTTGCTGGAAAAGTTTGATCAAGATTGATAAGTTTCAAGGAATGTTGCGTGTGAAAGTTGTCTGAATAATTTTAAGTGAACTTTAATTTTAATAAAAGATTTAAATTCTATATAAATATAGGTGCAGTAATGAAACGGGGGGTTGAGGGGGGCGGTAGCCTCCCTCACACAGAAATAATTACCCTATAAAACTCGTCCGAATCCTAATTTCAATTGTTTTAACATAGGTTTACATAACAGTCTCTTAATCTCCAACATGTATTTATAGTATTAAATTTCAGGGTAAGAGAAAGTCGTGTGAGTGACACCAGATTGTTTTAAAACAAAAAGTGATTTAAAAGTAATTTTATCTAAAATTTAAACACTGAATCAATTGCAAAACAGAATTGTAACTTAAATCAATGAGTTTTATTAAACTGTTAATGATAGGTAAAATATATCTGAAAAGAAATCAAGTATTATGAGAACAATCCCAAGATTTGACATGGGCAGGCAGATTTTTCTCCCTGGATAGATTGATTCCTAAAAGTACTGGAGTATTGTAATGTCATCAATTACAGAATTACGTAAAATATTTATGGAAAATTAATTCGATAGAAGGGTTTAAAAATTAATTGAAAATTTGTCACAAGCAAGTGGATTTTTGACCTGAAACTTCGTTAGATAGATCCCTATATATGATTGCTTATTGTAATGCCATCGACTAAGAACTGGATTACAAACATTTGGAAACATCAGTTGGGTTGGAATTTGCATAAAATCTGTCTGAAAAATTTGTCCTCGACAGAACAACCAAGTTAAATAAAATTGTAAAAACAAATAAATAAATAAAAACCGCAAAAATATTTTGACATGTTACGAAATCAAAAGACTGGGAAATCAAACTTGTTTTATATTCTGAAGACATTTTTGGCTTCCATGATATCTGAAACAGAAAAAGTTGCAAAATTTTGCCATTATGTTTGATTTACTTACAAAAGTCTAATTTGCAAATGCACATTTTTTTTTTTTTTAACTTGTAACTCTAAAGCTAATCAAAATTTTAAAATGGCCGATACATATGTTGTATAATCTTACAGTAAGTTTTTGTATATGTCTAAACCCCTGCAATTTTAGTTATTCTATTTCGTCCTGCCATTTTTACAAGACCTCTGGACGCAAAAAGGACACACCTCTCCCCTCTCATACATGGAAACATTCCAAAGGCATTTTTACCTTTCTTAATTTTTGAAACGAAAAGATATCATAATACATTTCTGGGTGTTTTATTGATGTCTTATTGGACATGCACAAACGCCTTCTGTCCAATTACCTAAATCTAGTTAAAATTTCTAAATGGTCTATAGATATAATTTTTTATTGAAAACAAGCCTAAACCTCTGCCAAATGTCATTCAAACCCGTCCAGACATACTGTCTACTTGTAAAGCTTTCATATTTCATCCTTCAATGCCTTTTTACTTTCTCTTATCCATACACATGGTAGAGAAAGTATATTGTTTTTGGGTCAGATTTTCGAAAGTGAATTTTTTTTTTACATTTACACGTTTTCAGGTGCCCTGAATCCGAAAATCATATTTTTAGCGTTTGGTCTGTGCGTCCGTGTGTCTTTCTGTGTGTGCGACTGTTATTACCATATCTCTCAAGAACAAATAGGAGCAGGAATCCAAACTCGGTATTCTACATCTGTATCATATAGTAATGCTACGCTAAACTTTTCGTTGAGATCAAGCAAAGGGTTCGTATACAGGGCCATCCAAGAGAATTCAAATACATTACGTCTATGGGCGAAATTTCTCTTAAATACAGTGTAATATCTATAGGCTGACCTAAATAAATGGAATTAACATGATTTTTTAAATATGCATAAAAGCATATTAATGGAAGACTTGGTGTGGGATTATAAAAACAAGGCAAACAACAACGTCTAGAACGCTAAATAGAAATAATAGGAAAGCAGAGAGCTGTTTTAGTAGCACTTAGTGTACCGTTCCAGAAACTAGTCTTCAGTGCATAAGGAAATGAGAGAGAAGTGCTCTTATATAGGAAAGGAATCGAATTCAGCTCAGGATGATCAACCAATCGAATGACGCGGAATGTGAGTGATTGGGATATAGGAAATTACGAAACACTATTTATAAAAAATATGGAAGAAATTAAGAAAATGTGGACTGAATGTAAAATTTCCAACAATCTGACAAATGGGGTACAGCGAAATCGCATTTAACAATATTTTTAAGATTTTTATAAATATAAAAAGCTTCAAATAAATCGAGTTAATGAGTGGATTTAAGCCTGCAAATTATTTTTGCTGAATCAAATTTAAAATTATGGTTTTTGCCCCCAGCAATGCTTAGAAATAGCCGATTTATTGGTTTCTTGCTTACGGATGTAATTAATATGTTCTTTAAGGCGGAATTTAAGACTGCATTTAGTTAGGCTAATGTATGATAATCCACACTGGCAGTAAATGCTATAGATGCCCCAAGAATTATACATATCTATAGGATCTTTTAATTGTTTCCCAATAAAGGTGAGTTTAATTTAAGGGGAAAAAAATATTTTAAAATCATATTGTTAGAGAATTTTAGCTATGGCATGACTGTATTTAGGGAAATAGGGTAAAATAATACTGATATTAGAAGAGACTGATTACAAAGTACGAGTAAGTTGTAATTTTTGGGTAGCTTTCTCTGTAATGGAGGGGTTATAATCTGTTTCAATTGCTATGGCTTTCAGATATTTGATTTCAGAGCTCAATAAAACAGGAACGAAATAAATACTAAGGGCACGGTTAACAAAAGTATAGAAAGCTGCCATTTTTTGGGTAGATGAGTGACATGAACGCACATGGGAAGGTCGAGAAACTGCAAAATTTTTACGATAGACGGTGGTGGAAAAGCCTTCTACAGTGCGTCAGACAAGGGTATCAAGGAATAGAAGTAAGCCATTATTTTCTATTTCACATGTGAATTGGGTATTACTGTCTACACAATTTATGGTTTGTAAGGCATGGTCAATATTGTGACGAGATGTGTCGATAAGCATGAAGGTGTCATCAACGTAATGGGTCCAAAAAGAGAAAGACATTTTCTTAAAGAGCGTGCTTTCAAAATAATCCATATAAATATCAGCAAGAATTGGGGAGAAAGGAGAACCCATGCCTAACCTTCAGATTGGCGATAAAATACTCTTTGGAATGAAAAAGTAGTTTGTGATAAACAAATGCGGGTGAGAGAAATTAATTCTTGTACTTCAAAGGACGTAAAATGAAACTCTTTTAATCTGTTTTCATGACAGAAGAGGACACCTTTTACTGGAACATTTGTGAAAAGGGATTTCACATCGAAAAAAACTAAGTAAGATTAGTGGACACCAAATAGAAATAATAGGAAAGCAGACAGCTGTTCCGGTAGCATTTAGCGTACCATCTTCAGTGCATAAAGAAATGAGAGATAAGTGCTATTATATAAAGGAAAGGTATTGAATTCAGCTCAGGATGGTCAGCCAATAGAAATATGCGGAATGTGAGTGATTGGCCAATAGGAAATTACGAAACACTAGTTGTGAAAAATATGGAAGAAAGAAAAGAAAGAAAAAAATGTGGGCTGAATGTAAAATTTCCAACAAATTTCCTATTGGTCAATCACTCACATTCCGCGTAATTCTATTGACTGATCATCCTGAGCTGAATTCGATTCCTTTCCAATATATAAGATATATTAGAGCATTTCTCTCTCATTTCATTATGCACTGAAGAGACGGTACGCTAAATGCTACCGAAATAGCTGTCTGCTTTCCTATTATTTCTATTTGGCGTTCTAGACGTTGTTTTTTGCCTTGTTTTTATGCATAAAAGCATGTTTTGTATAGATTGTGGTATGGAAACTTGGAAATCCCTGGATGTGTATTTCATTTTGTGATAGATGGTTTTTTTCATATAATACTAATTTATCTACATAATGTCATATGCATATACTTTAGAGGAAATATACAGGGCTACCCAAAACTAAGGAAAACGTTCTTTTCTGTTGAATGTAATTCATGGAAGTGCTTTGATACATTTTACTTTGTGAACGATCACTGCACAGGAAGAAAAATTAATTTTTCATACCCCAGTTATAAGCAAAGTATTTTTGAAGTTCTACTTTCAACTCTGGTTTTTTGCATAACATCACGTTTTTAAGGTCCCCTGAATACGGAATTCAACTTTTTACCAGTTGAGTTGTATATACATTTGTTATTATCAAAAATTAAAAACAAATAACTACGGATAATTCAAATTTGGTATTTTAAAGTTCGTATTAGGTTTCCACTAGAAAATTTTAACAATACTGGCATGTTTGAAGTCAAATTAATAACAGCCCTTTTATTATTATTATTATTATTATTAAATGTAGACATTATAATTGAACGGGAGAGTTGAAGGGGGCGGTAGTCCTTCTTCACACAGAATTATGTATCAAATAAAACTGTTTCTAAACCTATTTTAGATTATTTTAAAAGTAGAATTAATATTATCATCTTACCTTATTGATCTCACGACTTAATATGCAATTTATCTTTATAGTATTGAAATGCAGAGTATGAGAAAGTCGTGTGAGTAAGATACCACATTGTTATTTTTTTAACATTTTACTGAGAAATACGTTATGTGTAATTTATTCTGAAACACTAAAATAAGGATTGGTTTTAAAGTTCTGTTAAAAATTATTTTTTATATCATAGATTTCGTTGCATGAAATCTGTATTGCATTGTTCCAAAAAATTATTTTTATTTTCCTTAAGGAAAACTTTTATAATCAAATTAAACCA
This sequence comes from Salticus scenicus, assembly GCA_963930645.1. Classification (NCBI taxonomy): domain Eukaryota; kingdom Metazoa; phylum Arthropoda; class Arachnida; order Araneae; family Salticidae; genus Salticus; species Salticus scenicus. Next base: position 303,569,157 of record OZ005652.1, read on the forward strand.
TTTCTTTCTTGAATCTATCATCTATATTCTTTAAGGGTTGAATTTGGCTTTTAACTTTATCTTGATATCTGAAAAACAATATCTCAAATTTTAGCGTATTAATAGAGTTAGATTGAACTACGACATCAAGAGAAATACCTTGCCTCTTACATTTCGTTTACCGTTGGCATTTTTGCAATAATGTGTTTGAAAGTGTAGGCATTCTCTTTCGATTACTGACTCCTTCGATTTTTTACACAAGTATTGTACGACACAAAAAAAAAAAAAAAAAAAAAAAAGAAAGAAAGAACTGCTATTCCACGTGTGAAAGGAAGGAAATTCTAAAGGGAAAATAAAAATAAAAAGTGTCTCTGTAAAAAGGTTTACTTGTACATATTTAATAGCAATATTTCAAAACTAATTATTAAAAAAATTAAGCTGTCATGTTTGATAAATACGAAACAGATAAAATAATTCTTATGTACATTTAAAATTTTGTAATTCGCTTTTTCTACTTTATAACACTCTACTAGGTTACGTCGCACTTGCGACCGGGACAGATGCGACCGGGGTTAAAATCGTAGCACTTGCGACCGAATTCTTAAATCTATGCACACCTGTTCATCGGAGGGTAGCTTTTGCGACCGCTATAATTAAAGGCATGGCAATCGCTGCGTCAATGGATATATCCCGCAAAAGATCATCATAATTCCCTTAGCAATGCACATTCGATTTAATGAACATTATTTCAAAACAATCTATTGTTGAATTTTTCTCGCCAAAAAGATTAAATATTTTACTATGCAAAAATCATTTAAAATATGTTATAGTATATTAACATAACCAAAATTCTATTAATAATTACATAAATACAATGATGGTGCACAATCCTTTTTGCAATCATTATTATAAACTATTAAAATCATCGAATCTGGAGCATATTCAGATTTATTTATTAGATAATCTTATTAATAAAATTATAACTTTTACAAAAGTACATATATTTAAGTTAATGAAAAATTTCATTAATCATCAAAAAATAAATAAATAAATAAATAAAAATAAATGAAGAGAAGTATCTATGAAATAGCAATGAAAGAAATTTAGCCATTGGTATTTAGTCAGACCCTGACTGGTGCTTATTAGATTTGAGGATCAATCGCTCAACAAGTGACGCTGTGATCCCATTTTCTCAAAATTTTTAACGTGGCAGTATAGGACAAAATTTCGTATAAATGTACATAATGAGTTATTTTTAACGTGTGACTGTAAAATTAATATGAATTATTGATAAGAGTAGTAGTAAACTAGGAAAAACATTGTGCATGTGGAAGCATCGCTTGCCCCCCCCCCCCATGGGGGAGTAAATTTTCAATATGGGTATCTTTTGAAAGGTCTCGTCAATACCTTTAAAACGAATGGTTGAACTATAGATCTGTGATAATTTAAAACAAAGTTATCGATTTTTTTTTTTTTTTTTTTTTTTTTTTTTTTTTTTTACTTTTAACGAAAAAATTGCATTTCTTCTGATAATTGCAAAAAGAAATAACTTTCTTTCGGCATTTAGTGATATAATGCTGGCAGATAAAAATCGTCTGCATTTATAATTGAAAATAATTTGATAATTTAATAAATAATTTGTATGGAATAAATTTTGTGTAAAACTATATAGAAGAAAGTCATGTGGTGGCCACATCATACTAGTTTCTCTTTCAGATGTTTTACGTTATAGGAATGTAGATTTATGATGAGTTTAGTGAATGTTTAGTTGGCACCTTTAATGTTGTAATATTTTGATATTATTCTGTGTGTGATAAGAATTAAACAGTAAAACTACAAACACTAAGTTTGAAATCCATTCTTGTACACTTGAACTTCACAACACACATAAATAGTTAAAAATATTATTAATCCATTTTCCAGATTTTTAAACTTTTAATTTAGTTATAACTCAGTATTAGTAATTACACATTTAAATATTTTTAAAATGATTTATCATATACACACACAGTAGTGTGACAATTAAATTTACTTTATTTTATAAATTAAAATATTTTCCATGATTTTTAGAGGAACTGTTAATTTTCATTTAGATTCGGGTTTTGTTGCGGCCGAGAGGTTCTACGCTCAAAATTGTTAGATATGAGGTACCAGGTTCGATACCAGGTCGCGCTCGTCGGCACAGTCGTTCGGAGTTTTCCGTGGTTTTCTCCGAATATTGCATAAATATGGAATTTTAATTTGAATTTTGGGAATATGATCGATTGACTGCTATAGGTCCTAGGCCTGACGGGGAGTGCCCTCCATGGGGGGTCATTCTAAGGGGTCTTAGCTCGTATATACGCAAGTTTCGAAGGAAACCGTAAAAACTCAGAACGGCTAGGCCGACGAGCGCTACCTGGGATCGAACCCGGCACCTCGCGTCTACCAGCTTTGAGCGCAGAAATGCTCGGCCGCTGGTAGGCTAAGAGTAAATACGGACTAGGACCTCTTAGAAAGACCCCACGGAGGACACTTCCCCTCAGGCCTAGGACTTATAGCAATCAATCGGCTCTATTCCCAAATCCAATCCAATCGGGTTTCGGGTCGGGTGCGGGTTGCCGAAAATTCTTTAGTGCGGGTTCGGGTCGCTTTTCGGGTCGAATAAAATTTATTTCTCTGGTTCGGGTTGATTCAAAATTCACTTGTCGAGTTCGGGTCGGGTAATTGACGTTTCAAGGAGTGGTGTGAGTAAAAGTTACCTAAATAATTTGGAATAAACTTTTGAATTTAATAACAGCTTTGAATAGAGCAGGCGCATGTTTATGAACAAGCAACGCTATTCTGATCTTCTGCGCAACTTCTGCGAATGTAGGTAAAATATCTTTTCTCCATGTGAAATGTCAGTATATTTTATACGAAAATAAATTAAAAAATTAATTTGAGGCACTGAAATTTATTATATTATTTAAATAATATAATTTTAATTTATTCTTTGTTCTATAATCCTGACAAAAGATACCTTTTTATATTACAAAGTATTTTGAAATTGTTTTTCTGTTAAAAGCTCAAACAGTAATATTAAATACTCTGATCTAAATTCACTATTTAAAAAATATTTTTGATAATTAAATAAGTTTTTAATTATAATATATTATTAATTATTTTTTCTATAATTACTGATTAAAATAACTTTTTATATTAAAAATTATTTGGTGATGGCAGTTTAGGTGTTAACCCCGACTGAGAACATGAGGATCGACAACCATGACCTGGGATCGAACCCGACACTTCCTGTCCACCAATGTGACAGCAGAGCTGCTGGGCTTATTGATTATAAAAGTCCAAATAAATATATTCAGCGATTTCATCTAACTTAATTATAAAAAAATTACATTTTAAATAAATATATTATTTTTTTAATTGAATATTTCATTAAATAATTTTTTAACTAGCCTTTTTTTTTTTTTCAATAATTATTCATAGAAAATAAAATCCTTTAATATTAAAAGTGTTTTAAAATAAATTTTTCTATTAAAAGCAGAAACAGTTGTATTGAGCAATCTCAGCTAAATTAATTATTAAAATTTATATTTTTGATAATTAATTTAGTTTTTAGATAATTAATTTAGCCTTATATTAGATGTTTTAAATATAATAATTTTAATTATATCCTTAACTAGCTTTTTTTCATAATTATTCACAGAAAATAAAATCTTAATATTAAAACTGTTTTAAAATATTTTTTTTTCTAATGAAAGCAGAAACAATTGTATTACGGAATCGCAACAAATTTAATTATTAAAATTTATATTTTTCTTAATTCATTTAATATTTAGTATGAATTAGATAATTAATTAAATTAATTAATTAAATTAGATAATTAATTTACTCTTTCTTTGAAAGTTTTTTTTTAAATAAAACAATTTTAATTAGATCCTTATTTCTATAATCAGTTATAGAAAAAAATATTTTTATGTTTAAGAGCATTTTGAATTAGATGTTTCATTTTTAAACTCGAACAATAGTATTACATAGCTGCCAAGTTTTTTTAATTTATTCCGGAATGTTGTTAGTCCCGCCGCTTTTTCACACCGTAATATTTTTAGAGTGATTTTCTTAATATTTAATCGTAATTATATATCGAAGAAATTTTTTCTACAAAGATTACACTGTGAAAAAAAGTACGGGGCTAAGAACATTCTGGAATAAATTAAAAAACTTGGCAGATATGTATTAAGCAATTTCAATTTATTTAATTATTAAAATTTTACATTTTTAATAATTAAATTATTTTTAATTTGAATTTATTATTAAATGATTTTTTAATTATTATTTTTTATATATAATAATAATAATAATAATAATAATAATAATAATTAATTTAAAATATTTTGGTGGTTGTGGTTTTAGCGTTAAAGCCTATTGACGATATACAGGTCCTAAGCCTGGAGGGCCCACCAGCGGCCGAGCGGTTCTGCGCTCAAAGCTGGTAGATGGGAGGTGCCGGGTTCGATCCCAGGTCGCGCTCATCGACCTAGCCGTTCGGAGTTTTCCGTGGTTTCCTCCGAAACTCGCGTAAATACGGGCTAGGACCCCTTAGAAAGACCCCCACGGAGGGCATTCCTCCTGTAGGCCTAGGACACATCAGGAGTCAATCGGCCTTAAATTCTACAACCTACAACCAACCAACCTAAGCCTGGATGAAATGCCTTCCATGAGAGTTATTTCTAATGATCCCTGGTCTGTATAAACGCGAGTTTCGGAGAAAACCATGGAAAATTGCAAACGTCTACGTTGAAATGTGGGACCTTGGATCGAACACGGCAAAAGAAGCCAATCAGATCCCACTAGTGGCTGAGCGGATCTGCGCTCAAAGCTGGTAGACGTGAGGTGCTGGGTTCCATCCCAGGTAACGCTCGTCGACCTAGCCGTCCGGAATTTTCCATGGTTTTCCCAGAAACTTGCGTAAATACGAGCTAGGAACCCTTAGAAAGACCTCCACGGAAGGCACCACCTTTCAGGCCTAGGACCCTAGAGTAGTCAATCGGCCTTATTCCCAAATACTAACACCAATCTATCAACTTGGAGAGCAGAAGCGCTCGACTACTGAAATAGGCCTTTTAATTAAAAATACAAAAAATATTATAAAGTAATTTGAACTAATTTAATTATAAAAAAATATACTTTTAATAAATAAATTTTTATTTTTTAATTAGAATATTTTATTGAATTATTTTTTTAACTAGCTTTTATTATTATTATTATTATTATTATTATTATTTTCGTTCATAGAAAATAATATATTTTAATATTAAAAGTATTTTAATAAAGATTTTTCAACTACAAGCCGAAACAATAATACTAAACAATCTCAACTAATTTTATTTAATTATTAATATATATATATATATATATATATATATTAGTTAAATTAATTTTCTAGATTTTTTATTTTTATTTATTTATTTATTTATTTTAATCATTAATTATTTACAGGCAAAAGAGAAAAAAAAATGCAATATTATATAGTATTTATAGTATTCAGAAATAATTTTTTCAATTAAAAGCTCAAATAGTCCTCCTTACGCATGAACACATCTCCTGTGTTGCACCTGCTTTCGGATACATCCGGTCGCAAGTGCAACCCTCAAACCAAAGCGGTCGCAAGTGCTACGATTTTAACCCCGGTCGCATTTGTCCCGGTCGCAAGTGCTACACCACCCTCTACTAAGTACTCAATAAAAATGTACATAAAACTTTTTGTTTAAATGCAATTTATTAAACATATACTTTGTATTCTATTATGGTTTATTATATGAAGTAAACATGATTCATTTTAATATATAAAATAAAACTATTTATTTGTTTAGATCTAAACAATTACTGAATAAAATAAAATAAAAATAAAAAATAAAAAATGGTTTCAATATTAGTCAATTCCACTCTTATAAGTATTTTACACTTCTTCGATACGTAACGGCTTAGTATTTTTACATACGGATTAAATCTTTTCCCCTGCCTCAATTGTCCTGTTACAATAAAAGTAGTTTTACAAGCAAAGTGAGGAAATAAAGGGGCAATCCATTTACTTTCAGCGAGGTCAGCCTTGGCGACAAACTTGGAGACTTGGCGGCCAAATTTGACAAAAAATAGTAGTGTAGGGTTCCCGAAGTTTTTTAGGTCTCTGATGCACGGGAGTTCTAGAACATTCCATGTCATTCTGGAGGGAAACACTGCCAAGCCCCATAGCCAAAAGGTATAAATTATAAATAGAAGTGAGTTGGCATCTGCAGAGAGAGTGTGTAGTTACTGCGATTCACAGTTGGTCAGAGAACTATTCTGAGCGATTATACTTTGGAGATCGTGCTTTAAGCGATTGAACTTCTGCATTGAATTGAGCAAGCGAAAACTTCTGCTCTGTATTTGATGTTAATTGCTTTACTCCTGGGAAACAAGTGACTGTTTTCTTGATCTGTTCCCGAACAATCGTCGAATAACTTTTACGTTAACGAATGACAGCGTCATGGAACTATTTCTAAAATATTCGAAGAATTAACAGTACTATTGGACCGTTTTCCAGGATAGTCGTTGTATTAACAGTTTTATTGTATAGATTCGAGAAGTTACGCAGAATAAAGTGCATTCATCGACTAAAATTTGCCTGTTTTTTTTACGAACTACTTTCTCACAGAAGATAGGCAATTAGATTTAGTAAAATTTGGTGCCCAAAGTGTGGCAGTTTTTGTGATTGCCAGTAACTAGATGCTTGGAACAAGAAATAAAGAAACTTTTAGAAGGTTTGGCCGACCAGATGAAAAGATTTGAAAGCCCAACTAGATAAGATGAAAGCTGGGCAAAACCAGCTAAAAGAAGATTAAAGCCGGAAAAAAGCTTTTGAGAATGGAGATGCAAATCGTGCAAGATCAGCTGAGAGCTGGAATGAGAACCGGTCAAGAAGAGCTTAAAGGGAGGATAGATGCTACATAGGCAGATGCAGTCCGAAATCAAAAGCATTCCAGAACAGATGCATGAATTGAGAGAAGATTTTGAGGGAAGAACTCATCAAGATATAAAATAAAATGTCCATGATCAAATCCATCCCCTTGAAAAGAAAATAAAACTTTAGAATTGCGACAAGTTACAACTCATTTAATTAATGATTACAATTACATGACCTTTAGACTTAATGTGAAGTTGTTAACTGTCGATGGTCGGACTTCATGGGACGTATTCAAAACACAATTCGACGTCATAAGCTCTATGAATGAATGGTCTGATATGGAAAAGCAAGCCAACTAATACCCACTTTTTGAGGATCTGCGACGGACGTTCTTCGAGGCGATTCATCAGATAAACTGACGGATTCGGCTACCTGTAGAAAGTACCCTTGAAAGCTGGTATTGGGATAGCCATTTGACAAACTTTTACCGGACTTAACTGAAAACTCGCTGACAAAAGCCTGGTGAATGTATCTAAGTCTTAGCAGCACATATGGAAGCCTGGTTAACCTGGCCTGTTCTGATTGCCCTATGGACGTGCAGGAAAGTTTTGCTGCATAGTTCTTTGTTTATGCTATTCCAGATAAAGATGCTCAACTTTCAACATGTCTAATAAATTCCAAAGACCTAAAAGGCGCACTAGCTTACAGTATAAAATACGGGGATACCAAATTTTTGCTAAAACCTACAAAACTTGTGAGAATAACCGAAATAAATAATTAAGAATGCAATGTAGAGAAAATTTTGAAAGCCTTATTGCACATCCTGAAGAGCAAAGACAGTCAAAAGAAACTACTACGTCGCCCTTCTAGAATTACGTGCTGGAAATGCAATGAGAAGGGCATATCCAGCGAGAATGCCTCATGAGCAGAAGAAATAAAGCTCAGGAAAACTGAAAAACGGCTGTCATACGGGGCGAAGGCTGCCTTTTCTCAAGAAAGCCTTTTAAGTGAATTGAAGATCTTGGCACTCAGTGGACAGCAAAATGGTTTATATATCGAAGGGTCCAAATAACGTTCCGTGTTCAATGTTGGTTGATACGGGAGCAAATGCGACATTATTAAGAACTGATCTGGCATCAGATCTGAGAGAAAAATTTATCTATACAGCTCCTTCTTTTTCCTTAAAGACTGCTACGGTGGGCGGGCAAAAGTACACGGCAAGATTGTTGCGACGTTGAAATGTAGTTCCAGAAGCTTTTAACATTAGGTCTACATTGCAGGCATATCTGATCAGTAGATTCTCAGATTAGATTTCCTCCAGTTATTTAACTTAACTGTCGACCTAAAGAAGAAGAAATTAAGAACATATAGTAAAGAAATTCCTATGCTTACAGCTAAGACAAAGTACTCTAATTCATGTAATATAGTCAAAGAAGTAAAGATTGTAATTCCTGCACGATCTGAATATCTGCTCAGTGGAAAAATTGAATCTTCTGGGAAATACTGGTATGCAGTCACTGATTTTTTAGAGCCAGCTTCCAATAAAAGATTACTGGTTGCTGCCTACTTAGTTTATCTACAAAGAAAATCATTTCTGCTCGGCTGCTTAATCCTAAAAACAGACCTAAGGTTTTTGATGAAGAATCTGCGATTGCTACAAGTATACCGGTAGTCCATGTTATTACCTGTCTTCCCAATGTATACGAAGCACAATTACAACATTTAAAGCCAGTTATGGAAAATCTGGATGGATTAAATGAAGATTAGCTGGAGGCAGTACGAGAACTATTTCATGAGCTCTGTAAAAATTTCTTGAGATGATATACGGATGTTGGACACTGCAAGATTATACAGCATAGTACTGATAAGGCAGATCATCCGTCCATAACATAGCACTCAAGACGTCTACCCATTGCTAAGTTGAAGATCAATAATTGATGAAGTAAATGGAAGCGGGTGGCATTATCGAAAAGTCATCAGGATCCTGGGCCTCACCTACAGTTTTAGTTAAGAAAAAAGACGGAACAACCTGTTTCTGAGTCGATAACAGAAACCTTAATTACATAACGAAGAAAGACAGTTATCCTTTGCCCCGTATAAACGACACGTTAGATGCACTGAATGGTAGTCAGTGGTTCTACGTAATGGATCTAAAGAGCCGATACAGGAAAGTTGAAATTCACCTTGAAGATAAGGAAAAGACAGCCTTCAGCAGCAAACAAGGAATCTGGCAATTTAAAGTGATGCCTTTATTACTATGTAACGCCCCGGCTACTTTCTAGAGACTAATGGAGATTGTATTACGTGGATTATCCTCAAAAGCCTGTTTAGTTTATTTGGATGACATTATCATAGCAGTTATATCACCAATTGCAGACCCTTCGTCTTCAGATGAGCTTCCTATCATCCTAGAAGGTCTTAAAAGATTCAGACAATAAACCTATTTTAGAGAGGAAATGAATCTCTACCAGCCGACTAACTTGGCAAGAAATAACTGCATTTAGTCCTGCAACAATGCGATATTGGGCACTGTGATATTCCTTACACCTTAGAGATGGAGTGCTATACCACAAGTAAAAAAATAACGATAGTAAAACATTTCTTTGAGAATAATTCTCCCGAAGCGCAGCATTAAAGACGTCCTGAGAAGTACATGATAGCCTAGGTGGAAGACTCTTCGGAGTTTTGAAAACACTGAGTAAGACTAAAGAACGTTTATTCTGGAATCGGCTTCGAAATTATGTAGAAAAATAGTTTAGGGAATGTCATGCATGTGAAGCAAGAAAAGGACCAAAATCTCAAACCAAAAGATGTCTGCAACGCTATAATGTTGCTGCGCCCTTTGAGAGGATTGCTTGAGATACATAATAGGACCATTTCCTCAGACTTCTAAAGGCAACCGATATATCCTTGTGATAATGGACTATTTCAAAACCTGGCCTCAGGTTATACCCATACCAGATCAAGAAGCGTCTATTGTTGCGAATATCCTTGTGCAAAATTGGATATCACGCTATGCAGTCCCTATGATTCTTCATTCAGATTAAGATGCTAATTTCAACTCGGCGCTTTTTATTGAACTTTGCAGATGTCTTGGAATACAAAAGACTCGGCTACATTCCTACATCCTGAGTCCGATGGCATGGTTGAGAAATTGAATCGGACTCTTCTAAATCATTTGCCTCTGTTTATTTCCAAGAATCAAACTGACTAGGACATGCACCTTCCGATGTTTCCTCTTGCCTGTAGAACAGCTCTGCAGGAAACCTCGGGATAGACGCTATCCGAAAGTTTGTTTGGAAGAACGATTCGCTTACCTTGTGATATCCTGTTCGGGCTACCATGTGATGTGCCCTGCTCGCTGAACGAATAAGTACGAGATTTAGAGAGACGTTTGAAAGCATGCATGAGTTCCCTGGAGAAAGAATTAACTTGGTTAATGACCGAATGAAGACTCAAAGACAACTGAAAATTATCTGAAAGAAGGTGGCCGCGTGTGGTTTTCTAACCCAAAGCACCGAAAAGTTAAATGTTTAAAGCTACAACCCAAACTGGAAAAGCCCATGCGTCATAATCAGAAACTGGACGATGTGAGAATACAAAAGTCGCAAGTAGTAAGTCGAAAGTTATTCACATCAATAGATTAGCCTCATACCGTGCATCAAATCAGAAAGCGATATAAATAAACTGCACGGGACGTGCAGTCTTCGAAGAAGGGAGCAACGTTACAACGAATTAAGTCTTTTCCCTTGCCTTAATCGTCCTGTTGCAGTGAAAGTAGTTTTACAAGCAAAATGAAAATAAAGAGGCAGTTCATTTTTATTTTCAGTGAAGTCAGCTTTGGCGACAAGCTTGGAGACTTGGCGACGAAATTTGTCGAAAAATAGTAGTTTAGGGTTAGTAGTTAAGTATCGAAGCTCTCTGATGCACAGGAGCCATGTTCTAGACATTCCATGTCATTCTGGATGGAATCACCGCCAAGCACCATCGCCAAAAAGTATAAATAGGAACGAGTTAATATCTGCAGCGAGAGTGTGTAGTGTAATCACTATAATTAAGTGTTGTTCAGAGACTTATTCTGAGCGATTGCACTTTGGAGATTGTGCTGTAATCGAATGAACCTTGTTCGCGTATTCCACTCCTGTGGAATAACTGAGTGTTTTCTTGGACTGTTCCAGAACATTCTTCGAATAATGACTTTAGCGGTATTAGCGATAACTTCATAAGACTGTTTCCTGAATATTCGAAAAATATAAAATACTGTTGGATTGTTTTCGAGAATATTCGTTGTAATAACATTTTTATTGTGTAGATTCGAAAAGTTACGCAGGGTAAAGTGCATCCTGGCTTTTAAAACCTGCTTTGTTTAATCGTCGCTGCACTATCATTAAAGAAATTATTAGCTAAACACATTTTTCTGAATCCCTTCTTTGTCCTGAATGTAATACAAATCGATTTTTTAAACACTAGATTTTTAACTTGCAATCATCATGTCACTTGGATGAGCAACGTGGTTGCCTAAAGCCAAATTTCCAGTTTATGCAGACAGAAAATTTTTAATCTTGCTAAAAACCATCTCACCAATGATTCGTTAACATTTAATTATTTCGCCATCTCGCATATTAATTTTTTTTTTCCTTTTCATTCTAAAATTAATACTTTTTGTGGTATCATTAATTGTTTTGTCCTTACCATTTTAAAAATACACTATAAAATAAAATCTTTCTAATAATTTTCTTTTGTTTTGAATATTTGGCTCAATCTTAAATTTGACGTAATAAAATCCGTTCGAAAATTTCCTTTTTAAACAAAAATTGGGAGTTGCAGAAAAAGAAAAAGAAATATCCCAGTATGGCTTTTTTTTTTTTTTTTTTTTTTGTTCTTTAGTGTGTTTTAGAAAAATTTCGAACAAATTCTGCTTCTTCATCTAGACAAACAGGTGACGGTAAATAGATATTGCCAAGATTGCTTCCTATCGAAAATTCATTTATTTATTAAATCATTTATAGCCATTTTAAAATAATTTATTAAACTTTTATGGATTTATGCTAGTCTGTATGGCTATAAAATGAATTTAATATATTTTTGCTTAGTTGTGCATTTTTTAATTGAACGATTTATAGATCATTTTAAGAGTTTTTCGCAAAATATATATTCAGGTATCTAAATTAAACAAAATAAATTTCTAATTAACATTTTCTTAAAAAACTTTTAAAAATAGCTTTATTGTATTTTTCTCAATTGTTTCACAATTGTAGAAGGTTCATTATTAAATATCTTACTGTGTAATAAAATGCTTCAATATATTAAAATTAAGTCAAACAATTTGAATACACCATTTTTTTACATATAGAGAACACATTGAATTATTTTATGCACGGCTAAATATTTCAAGTCAAATATACCATAAATAAAAATGTCTAATTTCCTTAAACATAAATTTTGCCGGTGGATTTTTCAAATTTTAAATTCCTACAACTTTTTTGTTGGATTTAAGGGAAACTATAGCTTTATAGACTTATCTCGTTCAACATCGAATGAATGTGACGCTTACGCAACATTTCTCACATTGAAAAAATTGCCTACAGTCACATGTAGCAAGATCAAGAGAATATAATAAATGCTCTGTAACATTAAAGCATTCTTATTGATAAAATTGGATTGCCAGTCATGCTGGATAAAAATATAATGTTATAATTAAAATTACTCCATTTAGACTTGTGTCGAGTACTTCCTGGCAGACGCATTTCGCTGAATCATGGTATATTCGTTATATATATTAGAGCCAAGTGATTTCTGCAATGAAAATTAATAATTCAAATTTCGACGATAGTTGGTTCATTGGGGGGATTTTTTACAGTGCAAGTTCCAAGAAAGGATATACGGTACCAAACAAGTTTCGTGCGCTTCATGTAGTATTGAAATGATATTGTGCAAATTAGGAACGTTTTACAATGTCAGTAATTAGTGCTGTAAAATCATTCTTCACCGTGTCCAAAGTGATCTTCTCAATCATCTCCAAAATGAGCATAATGTAATGCCTTCAAAGCCGGACAATGGGAGGTGGTGAAAAGTGGTGACCTCCAAAGTGATGATTTCACTTTGGAGATGATTTAAGAAGAAAAGCTTAGTTTTATTAATCTTGTTTTTTTGTGGGAACAAGAGTAATTTTTGGGAGAATACTGACATTTGAAAAGCTTGAAAAAAGTAGCATAGTAATATCGACCAATATCGGGGTTTATCTAGTCGAATAATATTATATAGCATAACTTACTTTTCTAGTCCGATACCGAAGCACATTGGAAGGGAAAAATTCATATTTACGGGATAATTAATTTTGTTTAAAATTCTTTCGCTCTTCTATCTTTCAAAAAATAAAGTAAAGTGTAAACTGAAAACCAAACGTTGTTTTTTCAAAAAATTCAAAATTACGATTTTAAGATTGGTCATTATTTGGCAATAAAAAACAAAATTGGAAAAATATTCGATCTTCACATAAGCGCGTCACATTCAAACGATATTGGCCATATTGAAGCAATATTGCTTTGCTACTGAGAAGCACTTGTTGAAGCATCGACAAATGCTTAAGCGGTTTCATGTTGTCTCTTTATGGGTCTACTGCACGGTAATCCATTGTAAAGTGCTATGTGTGCAAAATTCAACTTGGAGCTGCAATCTACAGAATAAAACAAATATACTGTTTTTGCTACTGCTCTTCTGATCAGAATAGATTTGGAACATTTTGTTATCTAATGAGGCGTACTTTATCCTAAACGGAGCAGTGAATACTCAGAACTGTCTCATACGAGGTACTGTCCTAATATAGTATAGGAATAGTCTCTGCATTCTGATTACATTCTGTATGGTGTAGTTATACACCTACTTGATTCCTTTTTCTTTGGGGAGAACTTCCTCGAAGACTTCAAAGTATTCCATTAGTGATATTATTATATTCCAAGTGGCCGTCACTGCAAACTTTTGCCTTATGAGAACCAAAGTGTTAAAGGCCACTATCTTCACGCAATTAGGTGCACCACATCACATTGCCTATCTTGTGAAGATACTGATGCTCACTTTGGAGATGATCGAGTAATTTCAAGAAGTTTTTCGAATTCCTGACCTTCTCGTTCTGTGGACTTGAATTCCTTTGATTTCTGATGTGGGGATTTTTGAAAGATAATGTTTAAAGTGGGAAAAAACAAAGCTTAAATTGACTGCAAATATAAAACGTCCTATTGCTACAACTGATCACGAAAAACTATGCTCTACTGTAGAACACACTGTAACACAATTTGAACATATGATTTTCTCAAATAAAATGCTCATTACACAAATTCTGCGATTAGATAGTTTTGTGTTTCCGATGTTTTATGTTTTTGAAGCGCCTTTCTCTCACCGAACAGTCGAATGTGGACTATTATTTTTTTACTTTTTTTTTTTTTTTTTTTTTGTAATCCATGTAACGTATACACCAAATAATGAAGAATCAACGGTGTATTCAAAAGACGTTAAATACATAAATATATGTGTGTGTTCACAGAAATCTTATCATTTCCGTCGCTTTCTTTTTTTTTTTTTTTTTTTTTTCTAATCTGCATTTTTTGTTTTCTATTTACGATATAACTTCATCTTTCATTGTAATGCTTTTGGTTCTAATAATATTTCGCCTATCTATTAAAATGTAATAAAGTCACAAAAATCCATGTTTTTCACTCACAATTATGTTTTTACTCCTAATCTATATTTTCTTTTTTTCTTTTTTAAGAATAAATTAAAATATATATTTGAATATATGCAGGCTAAAAGAAAAGAAAAATCGTAGAGTGTTACATTTCAGTGCCTAATCGAAATTATTTTTAAAAAAGAAAAACGATTTCTGGAATTTTAGAAATTCGGTCCCCAAGGGGGAAGGGATCAAAACGTGAGTTCACATGCACAAAACGTGATTTCACATAATCCTATATATCTCAAACAAAAAAACAGATATACGAGAAATTTTTGTTGTAAAATATTGTTAATACAAATACCTAAAAACTAATTTCTGGAATTTTAGAAATTAAGCCCAGAAGGGGGGGATCGAGCGAAACGTGATTTCAAATAATTCTTTATATCGCAAACAAGCAAACAAAAAAAAAGAAAAAAGAAAAACAGACATACGTGAAATTTTTGTTGTAAAATATAGATAATACAAATACCTAAAAACTAATTTCTGGAATTTTAGAAATTCAGCCCAAAAGGGGGGGGGGGCGGTCAAAACGTGATTTCAAATAATCCTTTATAAATAATCTTTATATTAATGATTTTCACTTACGATAATATAGTGATTCCTTAAGAGTGTCGAACATAAATGCGCGCGCGCAGAGAACAATGGCCTGCGCTGCTGAAGACAGTGGGGACTCGGTGCGACATTTTTTTCCGATCAGATTTTTTTTTTTTTTTTCTCTCTTTCTTTCACATGATAAAAATTAATAAATTTTTGAGAATTCAATAAATATAGTGATTCATTTAAAAATAGTGACCAGCGAAGCGGGCGTAGCCTGCTAGCATATAAATAAGATAAAATAGCAAAACAACACTATCATCCAAGAAATATCCTGAAAATGAATCATAGTAGATTCTTTTAATAAGTATGTTATATAATACGTATGTTACAATTTTTATCTATTAATTCTGCTATAACTATAGCCAAAAAAAAAAAAAAAAAAAAGCGAAAATATGCTGCATAGTAATATTAATACTTAAATCGATGTACAACAAAATCTAAGCAGCACCAATTTACCAACGCCCAACTACGAGTAAAGCTTCATAAAATGTTACCAATTAGTTCTTTAACAAAGATATGCGTAATAATTTTTGTAATTTACCAATTCATATTTCAACTCTGTATAAAACTAAGAAATTTTTTTAATTTAATCCTTGAGTCATGATGACCACAGTTGGGATTCTAGTGCGTGCACACACAGAAGTATTTCCTAAAATAAGTAATATCGAATTGTAAAAATCCTGAACGTTGTAAAATAAAACCAAAACTCGGTGTCTAAACTTTCTTTAAATACAGCATCTTTTTTTAATACTGTCGAGAAAAAAAAAATTACTTTCTCTTACCCATAATGTAGAGAAAGTATTATTTTTGGATCAAATTTTCGAACGCGAGTTTTTGTTATATTTACATGTTCTGGGGTCCCCTGAATACGAAAATCATGTTTTTAGCAAATGGTCTGTGTGTCTGTGTGTGTGTCTGTCTGTTATCAGCATATCTCAAAAACAAATTATGGCAGAAAGTTCAAACTTGGTATTCTAAATGTTTATCATATAAGGATGCTACACTAAACTTTTCGTTAAGATCAAGCAAATGGTTCGTGACAAGGACACTCAAAAGTATTCAAATACATTACGTCTATGGGGAAAATTGCAGGTAAGTAGAGTTTAACATCTATAGACTGCACTAAACCAAATGAAACGAATATATATTTTTTGTAATAGAGATATTCAACAGGGAAAATAATTGTGTATATAGGAGCCTCGCCCCACCCCTCCTGGGAGGGGGGGGGGGAAGTCCCCCCTCGAGGGGAGTAAATTTTCATGATGGGTATCTTTCAAACGAGCTCGCCAATACCTTTAAAACGAATGGTTAAACCATCGATCTGCGATAATTTAAAACAAAGTTATCGACGTTTTTTACTTTTAACAAAAAGAAACTTAGGGGAAAAAAATGTTTTTTTTTTTTTTAATATTGAGAATAAAATGGACATTTTTGGATATTTAGTGTTATACTACTTCTCTAATATGGAAATCGTCTGCATTATCATAAAAGATAATTTTTTTAAATAATAATTTTAATAAATTATTTTTTAAAAACAGAATTATTTTTTAATAGCCGAATTAATAATATGTAGGTGTATATAAATGTAGGTGCATTAATGGAACGGGGGGTTCAGGGGGGCGGTAGCCCCCCTCACACAGAACTAATTATCATATAAAACTCTTCCGAAGCCTAATTTGAATTGTTTAACACAGGTTTACACAACAGTACTCGTTATTTTACCTATTAATTTGCAACTTGTATTTATAGTATTAAATTTCAGGGTAAGAGAAAGTCGTGTGAGTGACACACCAGATTATTTTTAGTATCAATAACTCTTCAACTTTAAATCTCTATCATTTCTCATAACATCTAAAAATCGAAATTTTAGCGAAATATTATTTTTATATAATGAACCTGTAATATTAAAATATTTAACAAAAACAGAAACTACAAACAAACTTTTTCAAACTGGAACATTTTATACTCTGACAACATTGATTATTTTAACAATGGTTCAGAAGCTTCTAAAATGGAAGTATGGGTTTAATTTAGAAATTTCTCATTATTCATGCAATATTATAACAGCGTGCTCTAACAAATGTAACTACAGTCTATCCCTCAATTATCTATTCCAGTCTGCAGGATTATCTGCAAAAGAGCTACATAATAATGTGAGAAATGGGAATAGTATCGTGTACGTCATGAGGCATTGCTGCTTCGTGTAACATCATTAACGCATTTATACTTGACAGTGAGATAACAATCCTTATTATACTCGCTATTTCAGTATTATCAGCTGAAAATTTACGTGAATATCATAGTTTTATCACAACTGTCGTTTGAATTTCAATTTAATAAATAATGTATTTTAACAAGCAAGTTTGAGTCAGATCTTGTTAAATCCATACAGAAATTTTCATGACAAAAGCTGGTTATAAAACTGTAATCACTGCGCTGTGTAATAGTAAATGAAAGGAAATTAAAGTTAAAAGTAAAAAGAAAATTTATGCAGTTCATATAGATTATAGAGCATTTTCTAAATGTACTTTTTTGTTACACGATTTAATATACGTTGTTTGCCTCCATGATGAAATCCTATAATATATATATATATAATGCTTTTTTCTCATTTCAATTTGCTATAATTCATTTAGATTTTACTTTATTTCTTTTTTGGTTTGATTTGGGTGGTCTTCGTTTGTGATCAGAATAATTGTTTGAATACTGAAATTAAATCATCTTCAAATTTCAAATGTTTGCAATGATAATATTATATTACTATATATATATATATATATATGTGATGGAATTTTATAAAAGCTATTTTTATTTTTTTTATTTTTAAAGAGAAAAATAAAGTAGATTATTTTTGTTTATTACTGTAAATTATCTAGAATTACATGCAAGCGTGACATATTGCGTACTAAAAATTTAATAAATTGAAAAGAATTCATTATACAAATGAATATGCATTTTGAATAATTTATACTTATATTACATAATGTATCTAAATATTTTGTATGGCCTTGTAAAGCAATCATAATTGCTAATACCTTGCCATATTCTATAGGAAATATCATTTTTGCATCTGAATAATGTATGTTCATTTGGTTAACGGCCCTCTTCATTTACCGTCGCCAGAAGCCCGAGCCAGTGTTATTCTATGGGGAAATTTTCTTTACAAATAACTTATTAACTAATACATATTTTTAAATTCTGTTTTCGCATTCAGAAAATTCCCAACGGTTAAATTGATGGACCTTTTTTAAAAATGCATTTTTTTAATTTTTAATATTTTATTTTGAAATTGCAAAATGAAAAAAATTCACATATTGAAAATTCGTATTTTGCAGATTCAAAATAAAATACAAAAAAATTAAAAAAGTAATTTTTTAAAAAAGGTCCATCAATTTAATAGCTGGGAATTTTCAGAATGCGAAAACGGAATTTAAAAATATGTATTAGTTAATAAGTTATTTGTAAAGAAAAATTTCCCATAGAATAACATTAGCTTCGGCTTCCGGCGGCGACGAGTGAAGAGGGCCCTTAAGTTTTGTCGGATATAAAATTTATAAAATGTGTATAAAGCTTTTAAAATGTGGTTTTATAGAAAGACCTCACATACATACAGATACACCGTAATGTATCTCAATACTTTTCTGTATCCTTGAATAAAAACTAGTAGTAATAGAAAGCACCACAGAACTAGCATTTTAAAGTAATAAGTACAAAACTGCGCGTTTATTGTATTTTATGGTATTTATTCAAAGTTTTGTACTTATTACTTTAAAATGCCAGTTCTGTGGGCGAGTTTATTGCATTTTATGGTGTTTATTCAAAGTTTTGTACTTAATAACTGGTAGTTCTATTTTTAACATTTTCAATAGGAAAAGTGCTATAGTAAAACCTGAGCCAGATGGCATTCTAAAAAATATTGTTATGAAAATAAAAGCAAATTTAGACAGACAGGCAATACATGAAAGTAAGATTCAGGATCCTTTCAACTTCTTTGAAAAGATTTTAAAAATTTGATAGCCATTAGTAAAAAAATAATTTAAAAAATCGAATCAACTTCAAATTATGTTTAACTTCACACAAAAAAAAGAAGGGAAGGGTTGTATGAGTTTGAAGACTGTGTGTGTTTATCTGTCTGCGGCAATCTGGCTTCCAAAGAAATAGACAAACATCTTTTTTGTCGTTGTTTTTAATGAGACATCTATATGCTTTTTAATTATGTTTAATAAAAATCTGTTTGATAATTTTTTTTAATTAATTGAAAGGATTTTTTCGGCCTACTTTGCACTGATATTTTAAAATTCGTGAGCTGACAATTTTCCAAGCATTATTTTTTAGATATATCATTAGATACATTAAAACAACTACGTTACTCTTACTCTATCACATAATGAATAGGGTTGAATTAAACTACTTTAAAAATTATCATTTTTTTTTCCTAGTATTCTGCTTTTTATAAACCTGTGGTTTATTCTCCTTGTTTTCTGTAAATGATTCTCCACTACCATCACAATATTCACTATTTACACGCATGCCTTACTTCTTTATTATGTTGCAATTGATTTAAATAACGTTTACACATTATACTCCATCGCTTCTTCTAACTAAAACCCACTGGCTTCCTAACAATTTTAATATTTTTCCTGACATCCACTTTTCCTTATTTCCAAGCTTTTTATACTTATAAAAATTAAATTTAATTGTGATTTCGCTGAACCCTCTTTGATTGCGAGAAATTTTACATTCAATCCGCACTTTCTTAACTTTGCCTACATTTTCCCTACTACCGTTTCTCAATTTCTTATCGGCTAATCGCCTACATTCCAACTAAATCTATTGGTTTATTAAACAGTCGTAAAATATGACTCCTTTCTTATACATAGGAGCACTTTTGTTTCGTCTCCTTATGCACTGATTACAGTACGCTAAATGGTACCGAAATAGCTGTCTGCTATTTTATTAGTAATTCCTTATGCGCTCAAGACTTTGTTTTTTATTCCTGTGTCTATGAATATACTGTCGTTTCAGTAACATTTAGCATACCTCCATCAGTGCAAAATAGCCTGAATTACCTGTGCTCCTACGCATGAAATAGCTTTTGGGATTTAGAGTAGCCTATTTGCTATTTCCTTTAAATCTCAACAATTCTATAGGCTGTTAACCCATAATTTTTAGTTAATACCTCTAAACCTCAATACATATATTGGCTGTTAATTTATACCTAGAATCCGTTTTACTACATTCATACTTAAGAGTTCTAGACTATTACGCATTGATGTCGTTGGTATGCTTAGTTCTGCTGAATCATCAAAATTCAAATTTTGCATATTATTTTTGTTGTTTTTACCGTTCGGGATATTTGGCGCTTTTAATCTTTCTAAATCTATTTAGTGCCACGTTTTAACTGACCTCACAAGTTTTTGGCGCAAAAACTGAATGCATTACCAACAAATTTCTATGGTTAACTCCTTGCTTGCCGACGAAAATTTGCGAGATTCGCTTTCAAGAACCACCATTTTCCCCACAGACGCGTGTAGTTATGTGTTCACTGTTCCAGAAACATTCCCTTTCCTAATCCTCCTACTCTCCACCTTCTCTGAAACAACAAAATCCTTCAAAAACACTGTCATGGCCATTTCATTGCACTCGAAAGCCGTCAAACTAGTTTCACTAGTACCAGCGTGAGACTAGTTCCATTGGTACACAAAGGATCGTACTTCAGCAAGACGTATATATACGCCCGGGGCAGTTAACGCATGGGCTTAGCCAAACAAATATATATGCCTGGGGCAGTTAAGGTGTTGATTTAATTTGTTTCTTCCTCTGTCCGAATTTTAAATGCTAGAAAAATAAACATTTATTTATCGTCTGTCTTTTTTTTTCCCTCTCAAATGACTATATCTGTACACACTGTGGAACATCTACCATACTCAATTTTGTAAGTTCATGTTTCAAATAAAGGTAAAAGTGCTGTGCTTGGGTGCATGTCTCTACACATATTGGGCTGTATAACTAAGCACGTAATAGACTATGTCAGAAATAATTCAAGAGTCACATGATGTCCTTAATTTTAACAAATGCTTCTAGAAAAAATATTTGGTTTAAACATTTTTACCGATAATAAATAATTATTATTATTGTTGTTGTTGTTGGCATTTAGGGATTTCATCTCTCAGCGTTATCAGCTTTACGATAATAATCGTACGCATAGTTACCAACTGTCCGATTTAAGCGGGAGACTCTATACTAGAAATTTTTTATAATAAATTTTACTTTATTTGATCGTGGAAAATAAATATGAACTATTTCTATCAAAAAATATTGGTGTGAAAACTGATTTAAAAAACAGAAATGTTGGTAAGTATTATCGTACATTTGGCATCGCTGCCATGACTAACCATGAGATTCATGATTGTCTAAAAGAATAGAAGTATCTAGAACTGATAATACAAACATGCAATGATTTTTTTTTTTTTTTTTCAGGCGAAGGGGGGGGGGGGAGGATTCTGATACACAAGACGAGCTCAAAGTATTTCATTCCAAATTTTTTAAAAAAATTATTCATCTAGGAAATATGTATCTTTGATAGAACTTTGAACCTAGTCAATTAAAAAAAATATATATATATTGTGTTAGTTTTTAAAGAAATGTAACTTTTCCAATTTTAAGAATGTTAATAAAAGTACATTAAAATGTTTATACAAATCTTTATATTTCAAAAAAGGATTTTTTTTTTTTTTTTTTTTTTTTAGAAAAATGTTAAGAAAATCTAAAATATACATTTACTAAAATAAAATTTCTCCTAAATTTCTAATACTGTTATATTTTAAAATGCAGCTATGAAATTCTAACCACTTCTAACCATATTCTTTTAAATACGAAATATATTTGCTAACAAAAATATATTTATAAGTAAAAGAAAAACATATTCCGTCATACATAGTAAACTTTAAAGATCTGACCATGAAAAAAGATAAATTTTTAAATTCTCCCTGAGTGAAGCGCGGCTTCTATCAATCAGTGCGAGACATAGGCTATGTTTTGATCTTTTTTTCGGTCCCTCAAAGGATGTAGATTATGTAAAAGAGCTTTGTTTTTTGTTCGAGTGTCCCGGAAAAACGCCCGCCGTAATTGGATGTGTAATGATGTGACGTCGATAAATATGTCTTTTCTTATAGGATGATTCGGAGTTGGCAGTTTCTTTAAGTTGAAATCGATGTGTTGTAAGCAAATAGAGTAAATTCCGAGGTACCTTCAGACCTGAGGCAAAAGTTGAAGTGACACTATGTATAGCGAGTTTGTTAGTTGAATATCTTTTGCGTAGGTTTCGCGCCAAAAGTTAGATTTCAGTATCTATTTGGGCATGCGCTGTTTCGCGTCAATTATCGGTGAGAAAATATTTCGATTCAGTGACTAAAATTTTTTCTACATCATTTTTGAGTGAAATCTATAGGGTGAAAATAGAGATCCAATATCGAATAAAAATTTTGAAATATACGAAAATTCATGAACGCCTAAGTACAGAAAAGGAATCCTATGGTATTTTGACAAATATATTTCCATGCGCTTTTTTAAAACTAAACAACGAATATTTTATCATATCATTTTTTTTTGTTTGTTTGTTTTGTTTGGTTTTATTTAAGAACAAATAGTTTTCTGTTTTAAAATATACTGATCATAATTCAGAAGATACATAGGTGTTCATCTGAAAATTTTAAATAACTTATGCATGTATAAGAGCATTTTATATAAAACTCTAAGATTCAGTTAAATTTACAAAGATCAGTCAAAACCGAATCTGTATACGATAAAAAAAAGTGCAATAAAACCACAAGTGTAAAAGCATATATATATATATATGTTACAAACAAATAGTTTTCAAGCAAATCCCTTTTTATATATTTTTAGAAAATTTGCGCGACTGAATAATATTTCTAAGTAAATTTGTTAGCCGTAAATAAGTTTGTTCTATATAATCATGTCTCCAATAAAATTAATCTTGCTATATTAATATATATACATATACAATATATAAATAATCAAATGTATAAAATTTACAATTCAAAAAACGCAGATATAATAAATCAGTTTATTTATTTATTTATTTATTATTATTATTATTATTTTTTTTTTTTTTCAGATTATAATTTAAAGAACCAAAGTTTTGGTAATAGCCTAATGATTCGTATATTTTATGAAAAATATGTTGCTTTAATATTTTAGAAGGATGTTAATGAATGTTTAAATGTAATTGATTAAATAATAATAATATTTAAAAATAATAATAATAATAAAGGCGTCCTTCCGGCATATTCGCAAGGGTTGGTTGATTTCCTTTTTCTTATCAAGCAGCCGCCCTTTTGAAACAAATTGGTGACTATAAATTATAGGACTCGGTAGAAAAATTGATTTGGGCTATGTACAAGTACATATAGAGTTTTAAGTATATCGGTTCATAAATATCTTTTTAATGTGAATTCAAAATTTTCATGTGTACAACACATGGAAACAAGATGGCGCAGCAAGTTAGCAAACAAACATATCAGATGCAGTTGTGTGATAAATCTACTCTACAAATTTAGTCCGAATTAATTCAGTATTTCAAAAGTTATCGTATTGACAAATTAAGTGGCATCCACTTGTATCAAAAACGCAGAGCAAGTTACAAAGTAAACTAATCCAAGATATTTGTAAGTTACGAGTAATTCCACTCTTCAATTTTGGACCTAATAAAATCAGTGTTTCAAAAGTTATCATGATAACAAATCCTCAAGTGGCAGCGTTCAAGTGGCCGCAGCTTGGAAACAAAATTGTGGAGAAACTTGTCTACCGAAATCATGTAAATCCATTGTCCAACTTTGGTTTGCATTCATTAAGTATTTCAAAAGTTATCATGATAAAAAAATTTCAAGTTGCCGCCACTTAGAAACAATATGACGGAACAAGTTGCCCAGCGAATTCATCCAAGATATTTGAAGCATAAGTTCACTGTCAAACTTTGGTTCGAATTAGTTCAGTATTTCAAAAGTTATTGTTATGACGAATTTTCCACTGGCACTTTGATTTTAAGTGGCCACATCCTGAAAATAAAATAATGGAGCAACTTGCACAGCGGAATCATTTAAGATGTTTGTATCCTAAATTCACTGTTCAACTTTGGTTCCAGCTAATTCTGTATTTCAAAAGTTATCGTGATAAGAAATTTTCTAATGGCACCATGATTTCAAATGGCCACCTCTTGGAAACAAAAGGGCGTAGTAAGATGCCCAGCGAACTTACCTAAGATATTTGAATGGTAAGTCCACTGCGGAAATTTGATTCGAATTGATTTAGTATTACAAAAGTTATCACAATGACAAATTTTCAAGTGGTCGCCACTTGGAATTAAAATGACAGTGTAAGTTGCCTAGCGAACATTTGAACAGTAAGTTTCCTATCCAACTTTGGTTTAAATCAGTGCGGTATATCAAAAGTTATCATGAAGGCACATTTTCATGTGACACCCTGATTTCAAGTGGCCTCAACTTCGAAACAAAATGTCGAAACAAGTTGCCCAGTGAATTCATCCAAGATATTTGTATGATAAATTCAGTGTCCAGCTTTGGTTCCGATTGATTCAATATTTCAAAAGTTATCATGATATTAATTTTCCAAGTGATCGTCTGATTTCAAGTGGCTTCCCTTAATTTAGAATATTCTACACTTAATTAAAAATGACAGAAAAAGTTCATTAATGAACTTGGTTGAGACCCATATATTATATATAGATCAAAATTTAAGCAAATCCGTCCTTAAATACGCTTTTTACAATGTGGATTTGAAATTTTCAAGCGACTGCCACTTGAAAACAAAATGGCGGAGCAACTTGGTTAACGAACTCATCCAAGATATTTGTAAGATAAGTTCACTGGCCAAATTTGTTCCGATTTGGACTATTGTTTCAGAAGTTATGTTGATGATAAATTTTCAAGTGGTAGTCTGATTTCAAGTGTCCCTGCTTAATTTAAGATATCCGGCACTTTGTTAAAAATGATGGATAGATCTCATCAATAAACTTGGTTGAAATTCTTATATGGACTATATAATGCATCAAAATTCAAGCAAGTACTGTCTTAAATACGTTTTTTACAATGTGGATTTGTAATTTTCAAGTAGCCGCCACTTGAAAACAAAATGAGCGGAGCAAGCTGGCTCACGAACTCATGCAAGATAATTATAAAATAAGTTTGCTGTCCAAATTTTCTTCAATTTGGAATACTATTTCAAAAGTTATCGTGATGACAAAATTTCCATTATCTGTATGTATAAAATCGTTTGTCCTGAGTGAGCGAGTGAGTGATTGATTCATCATCGCCCAGCTCAAACCCCTGGACCTAGAAGCTTGAAATTTTGTGACAATGCTCCTTTTGATACGCAGACTACCACTAAGAAACGATTTCACAAAATTCACCCCTTAAATGGGGAAGAGAGGGCAAAACCTGATTTACCAAAATCCTTCATACCTCATACAAAAAAACAGATATCCGCAAAATTTTTGCTTTAAAATATAGCTAACACAAATATCTAAAAACTTATTTGTGGAATTTTAGAAATTCGGTCCCCAAGGGGGAAAAGGAAGCAAAACGTGATTTCACATGCGCAAAACGTGATTTTACATAATTCTATATATCTCAAAGAAAAAAAAAACAGATATGCGTGAAATTTTTGCTCTAAAATATAGCTAATACAAATACGTAAAAACTAATTTCTGGAATTTTAGAAATTCAGCCCCTAAAACGGGAGGGGGCAAAACGTGATTTCAAATTATAATTTATATCGAAAAAAAAAAGTATATATGTGAGATTTTTGTTATGAAATATAGCTCCCACAAATATCTAAAAACTAATTTCTGGAATTTTAGAAATTTGTTCCAGCTGAACGGAAAGGGTAGGGAGGCTATGGGGCAAAAAAAAAATAGAAATACAGTTAGACCGTGCAAAATTGGTACAGATATGTTTTAGAGGCCTGCAAGTCGAATGAGTATACTTTCGAAAGTGTAAAGTTATTAAGAGGGGCGGCAAAGGGGGCGAAGAGGCCAAAAAAAAAAAGAGTTAAATCGTTCAAAATTGGTACATAGAGGTTTTTGATACCTACAAATCGATTGTGGATATTCTCGAATTTGTAAAATTTTTTGGAGAGCCGTGAAGGGGGGTGGGGCGAACGGGCAAAACAATAGAAACTAATAGAAACTAAATAGTTAGACCTTTCAAAATTGGCAAGTATTAGTTTTTGGGACCAACAAATCGATTGTAAATATTTTCAAAAGAGAAAAACTATTAGAATAGACGGGAGGGGGGTGGGGCGAAAATATAGAAATAATAGTTAGAATGTTGAAAATTAGTATTATTTGGTTTTGAGGCCCGATAAATCGATTGCGGAAAGTGTAATTATTACGAGAGGCGGGAAAGGGGGCGGGCATCGGGGCAAAAATGGAGAAATTCAGATAGAACGTTGGAAATCGGTATTGTTAGATTTAACCCGTTAGTAGTCGCTAGTTGGTCGATTTGCCGCTCATCCTTCAGTTTTTCCAGATTTTTTTATTCAATAGCCACCAAACATTTTTAGAAGTGGCATTTGATATACATAAAACACGAATAAAATCAATTTAACGTCGATCACATCGCTTCTTAAAATTATTGGTGACAGTTAAATAAAAAGTTCTCAATCTGTAATAAGTGGCGCTGTCGATAGCGACTACTAACGGGTTTAAAAGCCCGAGGAAACGATTGCGGATATTTTGGAAAGTGTAAAATAATTAGGAGGGGCGGCAATGGTGGGCGAAGGAATACGCGCGCCGTGCACATGTGAGTAGTGTAAAAAGGGTGATTCTGCTGCACGGTGGTGGCGTAGTGGCGTATTGTGGCGTAGGGTGGAGGCGCGCTTCCACCCTGACACCACTACGCCACCACCGTGCAGCAGAACGCACCCTTTTTACACTACTTAGTCATCATCTTGGACGAGGGGGTGTTGCCACCCGAAGAATAGAAACTGTGTGTTACCACCGGAAGAATAGAAACTTTGGGTATCACCTTTTACGAGGGTTTCCGCGATTAGTGCTGCCATCTATCGGGAAGAAGGGGAATTTTGAGGAGTTAGATTTATTTTCCTAAATTTCGGGACTTTGTATTTTTTTCACAATTTCGGGGACTTTGCAGGGGGTTAGATTCGAACCGAAGGTAAAATAGTTTCACGGCTTGATAAGTGGATAAGGGTTTTATTTATCAAACCATGAAGCTATGCTTGTGAGTGCACTTATAAGGTATATAAAGAGAGGCGTTGCGTTAGTGAGTCATTCTGAAAAGTATCTTCGTACGAGGAAGATATGATGCGCTTTCGTGTGAATGT
Organism: Salticus scenicus; assembly: GCA_963930645.1. Classification (NCBI taxonomy): domain Eukaryota; kingdom Metazoa; phylum Arthropoda; class Arachnida; order Araneae; family Salticidae; genus Salticus; species Salticus scenicus. The sequence continues at coordinate 303,596,762 of OZ005652.1, forward strand.
GAGTCATAATAAAATTTTGTGTTGTAACGATGGAGGTGTATCAGAACCCAAGTCACGCAGGAAATTTTGGTGGTGTAAATGCCTTATTTCGTGCTGCCAAAGGCAAAATCTCGAAGAAGAAGATTCAGGACTGGCTGAGCGGAGTCGATGCATACACGTTGCACAAACCTGTTCGAAGAAAGTTCCCGACCAATCGAGTGATAGTGTATTCCATCGATCAACAGTGGCAGACCGACTTAGTGGATCTCGGCAGTTTGCAAAAGTTCAATCAAGGGTACCGCTACATCCTGACTTGTATAGACATTCTGTCTAAATTTGCGTGGGCGGTCCCTTTGAAACAAAAACGAGGTGAAGATATTGTAAAGGCGTTCCGCTCTATTTTCGCGACGAGGAAACCCAAGTCTCTGCAATCGGATGACGGAAAAGAGTATCAAAACAGACTTTTTCAAAAATTTTTGAAAGAAGAAGACGTGCGGTTTTTTACGACAAATAACAATACGAAAGCATCTGTCGTGGAGCGATTTAACCGAACTTTGAAAACGAAAATGTGGAAATATTTTACCCATAATCATACCTACCGCTATTTAGACGTGTTGGATCAGTTGTTACACAGTTATAATCATACTTACCATTCAAGTATCAAGAGAGCTCCAGTTGAAGTAACCGCTGAAAATGAAAGCGATGTATGGGATACTTTATACGGTGACATGCAAAATGCGAAAAGAAAACCCTGCATGTTTCAACCGGGAGATGTTGTACGAGTTTCCAAGCAGAAATTAACCTTCGAAAAAGGATATGAAACGAACTGGACTGAAGAAGTGTTTGTGGTGACTGAATGTGTGAGAAGAGACCCCCCCGTCTACCGAATCAAGGACCTGTTAGAAGAACCCATTAAAGGAACCTTTTACCCTCAAGAACTTCAGAAAGTGAAACCAAAAGAGAATTATACGATTGAAAAGATTTTAGATAAGCGGATACGGAAAAAGCGTGTGGAATACAAAGTGAAATTTAAAGGTTATCCTAGCAAATTTGACCAATGGATTTCATCCTCTGATTTATTCGCCTTATAAAACAAGTGTTTGGATTGTTGAAAGATCATTGAAAGCATGTCGTTCTACGTGACGTTACCTTCGGACAGTTCCCTGAATTATTTTCCTGAGAATAAAATTTCTCATTTTATTACGCGATTACCCGCCCCCGTTGAATTGAAAGGGGAATGGGAAGTAGGCCTTGTCGAATTTATTTACCCTCACACCTGGTATAATGTGAACCAAAATAATAATTTATTTGGTTTCGATTTGAATGACCAGAAATCTCCGTTTGGTAGAAGAATTCCCCCTGGCTTTTACGAATCGGTCGATGACATTTTAAAAGCGATGTCTATTGAAGAGATTAAAAATAAAATTTCTTTCACTTATGATCAGCACACGAAAAAGGTGTGTATTAACGTGAAAGATAAAACAAAACTGATATTGCATGAGGGGATAGCGCAGATGTTAGGATTCGAACCAGGTGAAATCGCCTCGCCGGATATAAATATCGAGCAAACTATTTTTAGTACCTATGTCGCAGATCCCTGTGCGCATTATAGAGTGTTGCTGGTTTATTCGGATATTGTCGAACCCCAAATTATCGGAGATGTGTTAGCACCCCTTTTACGAATTGTTAATGTGAGAGGAAAAGATGGAGAAATGATTTGTGAGACATTCGACCGACCGCACTATTTACCTGTCAGCCGAAAATCGTTCGACTCTTTGGAAATCGTTATAAGGAACCACCTCGGCGAACTCACGCCATTTGAACGTGGGCGCTCGTACGTGAAGCTTCACTTTCGTCAAAAATACCTCTCGTGATGTTTGTTCCTTACCAGTGTTGTGCGAAATCTTTTGAAGATTACTATTCCCATCAGTCGGGTAGTGGTCTAAATTATTATCAAGGCACTACTTTACAAAAGGGATATGGATTTGGTGGACTGTTTCGATCCCTTTTTCGTGCAGCAGTACCTCTCTTCAAATCGGGAGCGAAAGCGGTCGGCAAGCAGTTATTTCATTCAGGCGTGAACGTGTTAAGTGACCTCTCTCGCGGAGAAGACATTAAAATGGCCGCCAAGCGAAGATTAAAAGAAGCTGGACAGACCTTAACCGACAAAGCCACTACTAAAGTGAAGACGATGATTGGATCGGGCCGCCTGTATAAAAAGAGGAAGCGTTCTACCAAAGCAGTCATTCGACGTAAAGCCAAGAAAGTGAAGGTACAAGATATTTTCGCTTAAAGATGTCTGGACTCATCCATAAAGATTCTGCTGCCTGTGCGAAATCCGAATTGGATTTATTTTTGATCCCACCCACGCAAACGGCTATTCAAAAAGGATACTTTGTTGAATACCACCCTCTTGCGAATATTCGAGACGGAGGACCTGTGGAATTTAATATTTCCGGAAATGGTGAAGACTATATTGATTTATCAGCTTCCTACCTGTATGTGAAAGTGAAAATTACCAAGTTTGATGGATCACCCTTAGCGGAAACGGATGCAGTTGCCCCCGTGAATTTATTTTTACACGCCTTGTTTTCTCAAGTGGATATTAGCCTGAACGAAAGAGTGATCTCCTCGTCGAGTAACACCTACCCCTACCGCGCCTATATTGAAACGCTGTTGAATTATGGAGAAGATGCCAAGAAAAGTTTATTGACCTGCGAATGTTTTTACAAAGATGAGAATTTAGCTGCTACAGATCCTGCTGGAGACAACCCCGGATTAAAGATACGTTACGCACTCACGAATAAAAGCAAAACGTTAGATATGATTGGACCTTTGCATTGTGATATTTTTCAACAAAATCGATTGCTATTGAATATGGTTGACTTGAAAATTAAGATGACCCGAAGCAAGCCCGAATTTTCCTTAATGTGTAAAATCGATGCGGCGAAACCCATTCCCAACTACAAAGTGATTTTGGAACATGCTTCTATTTTCATACGTAAAGTGAAAGTGAGCCCAGGTGTATTACTGGGTCATGCCAAAGCCTTAGAGAAAAGTACAGCAAAGTATCCCATCGATCGAGTGTTATGCAAGACCTATTCGATCTCAACCGGAAGTAAATCCTTTATGCAAGACAATGTGTTTTTAGGAGCCATGCCGAAAAGAATTATTATTGGACTTTTAGAAAATAGTGCCTACACTGGTCAATATGATTTAAATCCCTTTTATTTCTATCATCACAAGGTCAACTTTTTAAGTGTTTACGTGGATGTTCAACCCGTACCCAGCAAACCCTTGGAATTGGATTTCGAAGAAAATAACTATATAAGAGCGTATCATCGTTTGTTTTCGGGATTTAATCGAGATACCAGCATTTATCTAACCCGAGAGGACTTTGCGAACGGGCATACTTTGTATGCTTTCGACTTGAGCCCTGACATGTGTGATGGACCCCATCTGAATCTACAGCAACAAGGAAATTTACGAATTGAAATCAAGTTTGCAGACTCCTTAGAAAGAACCACGACTGTATTGGTGTATGCGGAATTTGAAAACATTATAGAAATTAGTAAAACACGACATGTGTTGTGTGACTTCCCCAACTGAAAATGAATTCTATAGAAATCGAGACTATTTTATCCCACGATCCAGTGACCAAGAAATACTTTTCCGGTGTTTTCCCCAGTGATCAATTACCCAAGAAGATCGAGCGTTATCCTGCATGTTTTGTATGCAACGTGGACAAGTCTACAGAAGCCGGAAGCCACTGGGTGGCATTCTACCTATCCTCCCCTACAGAAGCGGAATTCTTTGATTCCTATGGAAACAAGCCAAACTTTTTTAAAGGACCTATATCGAACTATGTATCTCAATTTTCACGAGTGGTGTTTAATCCACTTCCGCTGCAAAGTCATGTGACAGCTGTTTGTGGTCAATTTTGTGTGTATTATATTTATTGCCGATGTCGTGGCAAAACTTTAAAAGATTTTTTAAAGCAGTTTGTAACTGAGAATATATGTAACGACCATCGAGTCTATAATTTTGTTTCCAAACGATTTCGCACACGTGCTCCTTTTTATCAATAAAAAACTATTTATAATGTAAACCTATGTGTCTGTGTTTATTTAGAATGGAGTTTCCACGCTTTCAACACCCTTTTACATTTACTGGCAGAACGACGGCGTATGTTTAACCCTCCTCCCGATAAAGTCGTTTGGTTTTACGGCATCTCTCAAAAGCTTTACGAGGACATTCCCGACGTGACGTTCGTGGAAGGGTTTCCTTCTAATTATCGGGAATATTTAGGTACCCATTCTTTAATGATTTTAGATGATTTGATGGTGGAATGTGGGGGTGATGAACGATTAACCCACCTCTTTACCAAAGGAAGTCACCATTTAAATTTAAGTATTATTTTTATTACTCAAAACCTTTTTCATAAAGGTAAAGAAATGAGAGGTATTTCCTTAAACAGTCAATACTTAGTACTTTTTAAAAATCGTCGGGACATGAGTCAAATTACGCACTTGGGTAGACAATTATACCCGAGATCAACTCAGTTTTTTCAAGAAGTGTTCAAGGATGCTACCAAACAACCCTTCTCTTATTTGTTGGTGGATTTAAGGAATGAAACCCCCGAAGGTATGCGACTCAGAACGCGTATAATACCGGGGGAAACCCAATTTGTGTACGAGCCCAAAAAAGGTTTAAAAGGAAAGCCCTACCGATTTTAATTCAGTTGTGATCATGACGTTAACGAGGAAACAACTTCGATATTTGGAGCTTATAAAGTCTTGTCCTCAAACCTTACGCAAGCATTTGTTAAAAAAATTACCGACTCGATCTGTAAAGGCTATTTGCGAATGCACCCTGAACGTATTAAAAGGAAACGTACCTCTCTCCTCTCATCAGAAAAGGTCTTTAAGGAAATATAAGACGACTCTTCGAAAAATTGGTACCAAGAAAGGAAGTTTATTCAACAAGAAAAAATTGATTGTTCAACACGGTGGATTTTTAAATATTTTAATCCCGGCTGCATTGTCTGTTTTAACCGGCATCATCAATGGAATTCGCAGCTAAGTATGCGTTGGTACCGGAAGAAGAATTTTCTAAGCATACACCTTCTAAAAAGCAAATGACGGAATTTGATTTAGCTATGGCTAAAATATTAAATAGTTCTCTACCGGATCACGAAAAAATTCAGCACTACTACGAACTCTTAAAAAGAAAAATGGATTTGCAAGAATATAATTTGCCTTGGATGTCTAAACAACCCGAAGAAGAACCTGAAAAAGTGGAACCTAAACAAGTGGAGTCTATAAAACAAGAACCCCAAGAAGACTATGAAACCTTTGTGTTATCATCTGTAGCTAAACCCATGAAGAAACAAGCCGAAGCCTTATTAAATTTTCTCAAGTCTCATTCAAACAAGTTTAAGTGGAACCCGAAAGGAGAGATTACTTACAACGGAAGGACCATGGAACATTCTAATTTAGCGGAACTCTTTCATTTCATCTTTTCTGTGAATAAAAAACCACCTATTACAGGACAAAGTGAATTTTTGCAAGCCTTGAAAGATATGGGAGTACCCCAAAGTATTATTAAGAATCGATATTTGTCTTCAAGAAAAAACATTGTCAAACCGAAAAAGAAACAAACTTATTGTAAAAAAACCTGTTGTTAAACTCAACCCTGTAACCTGGGAAACATACTAAATAAAATGAATTTGTATCTATCCATACGTGTGATTATTTATAGAATAAAATACACTTACCTGAAAACACGTCCTACTCCAACGGCTACCTTGAGAGAAATGAATGATAAGGAGACTTCTTATCAGCGACGCGAGGTCACGTGATTAGGGTGACGTCACGAGTTATGTGATTGGCTATGCTCAGTCACGTGGTGAGTGACGTCACGAGTTATCTGATTGGCTACCTCTGGTCACGTGACGAGAGTCTTATCTTATCAGAGATTGCTTATCAGCGATCACGGCTCAGTCTACCATTTGATTTCGTGTGTGTTGGTTGTCTCGTCATGTCTGCAGTGAGTTTCACGGAAAACGGACTGAATGTCCAGTATGTTTCAAACTTCATCGAAAAGGAACAAGCAGATCGGTATTTTGCCGAGTTAAAAACTTTACCTTTCTACACGCCAACCTTTAGAATTCATGGAAAAAGTTTTAAGCCTAAAAGACAAGTTCTGGGATACGGCGATTCAACTTTGAGTTATGCCTTCAGCGGAACTCATGTGCCTGCTAACCCTTGGACACGTCTGATATTAGAGCTGTGGGACCGAGTGGAAAAATGGACGGCTTCTACCTTCAACTATGTTCTACTAAACCTCTACAGCAATGGATACAGCTACATACCTCAACATAAAGACAACGAAAGTGGATTAGAAGCAACTTTCCCCATCGCAGTCCTCAGCTTTGGTGCCGAACGAACAATTGAATTCAAGAAGCCTAAAACACCTTCTACTTTGATTTCATTAGAACATGGTTCTCTCTACAGTAGTGCTGGACGATATCAGAAATTAAATATCGCGATATATCACCAAGTTAATATCGATATTATGTGATATATTGCGATATTTCTTTCAAGATAGGAAAAAATAGACATTTGTTATTTTTTAAAGACATATGCACACGAATTTTAAAGTATACAAGTATAAAGTGTTTTCCATGTATTTTCTGGTATATTACTACCATAACTTTATCATAAAAAAAAAAAAAAACATAAAAAGTGAATCAATATTTTGTGTTTCTTATAACTTATACTGTTGCTTTTTAGTATACCTCTGTATAGTTTGTCCTCTATTCTTCCCATTTTAAGCATTAATTATTTTAGAATCATATTTTAACACAGCTAATATGCGATCTGTGTTTTATTTGTACCAAGTATATCAAAATTCATAATTCTACTAAAAATAAAGCTTAAGAAAAATTAAATAAAAAGGAAAATCATTCTAAATAGTTAAGAATTGCCATTGGATACACCTTTTTTGGTCGTAGAGAGTAATATTTTTTACTTAAAACTCTTATATGCATCCTAAATGTCAGTTACTTGTCATTTTTATTTTTGTATCTGCTTACCAAATCATTACAATATTTTTTAAATGTATATGTGTTCAATTCACATTCGTAATAGTTTCATATATTCGTAATAGTTTCATTATATATATATACATTGTCAGTATAAAAATTATATTATTTAAACAAAATTATGTTAAAGTTTCATTTTGTTACTTAAAGTAACTCAGTTTGCAATTACATGTACGGCTTAAAAAAAAAAAAAATGAAAGAAAGAAAGAAAAGGAAAGAGAAAAAATAAATGCTACATAAAAAAAGTAATAAACTATCCAATATTATATAATTTAATAAACTGTCACTGTAAAATTACTGAAGATAAAACTTTATTTTACATCAGTCAGATAGCACCCTTTCTCCCTTCCCATGTTTTCCAATGGGATTTTTGTCGCGTCGTTTTATAAAAATATTTTATTAAAAAATGAACTTTTTCGAATTCTGTTTTTTTTTAATATTACTCTTTGAACAGGTCGTCTTTTAGCTTAAATTCTGTTTTTTGAATATTACTCTTTGAATAGGTCGTCTTTTAGCTTAGTGAACAATTTTTCGAAAAAATAAATTTAAATATTTTACTTACACTGTAAGAAAATTCCGTAACGTTACGCATTATTTCAAGCAACGTTCCTGGTTTTCACGGGTTTTTTTTCAGATTCCTGGGATAAATAAGTTTTCGGGCGAAAAATTTCCTGAATTCAGTAAGTACGTGTTTCTTTAGCGTGGCAACTTTTTTGATATCGGTGGATCGCCATCTTGGCTTCGTATCGTTCGTAACTTTTTTTCACGTGTGTCGCATGTGCTTTGATTTTTATATTAACAACTGTTGGATAATATACTAGAGAAGCTGCTTTACTTAAAATTAATCAGCGCGGGATTAGTTTATCACAGAATGAGCAATACTTTATGCATATTCCATTATTTTGATATCTTCCTATATCGTTCAAAGCATAATTGAATGTCTTTAATTTCATTATATTTTCTTGCCTGATTGAACTGCTATGGTAGTTTCTTATTGGATTATTATTTTAAAAAAGGTTATTGAGTTCGCAGTATTTTTATATATAATCCATTTATTTTATATATTTGTATATCGTATTTTCTAAACTGAATGTTTTTTGTGATTTTTGTTGGCAAGTATGTAAAATAAACACATGTATCATGTAAAGAAGGTTGCATGAATAAATTTGATGATAGACATTTTGCTCTGAATAATGTTGGTATCTTGCTCATATTATCTATTTTAAACTGTAAATAAAAATTATTTGAATGTTTTCTTTGTATCTTAATATCCTAACTAAGTGGAATAAAGTTTCACTAAATCATCACTATAATTAATTTTTTTTAAACCAATATTTCAAGCCATTATGATGTAATCTGACAATTGGGTGCATATAGTAACTAAATGAAATCAGGGATGTGTACAAAAGTAGCCTATTCATCATTATTTACTGGGAAAATTCCTTTTCAAATACAACTTTAAAAATTATTCTATAACATGAAATTTTCAATAAAACTACTGTTATTAGTTATAATAAATTTTGAACATTTTAAGTGTTGCAAAAATGCAACCGTAGGCGTTAATGGTTTTTTTTTCCCCAAGAATTCGTTCTAACAAAATAATAAAAAACAGTATGCCAATAAATGTGTGAAAGATCTAAAAATCTATAACATTTAAAAATAAATATCTACTTAGGCTTGTATACTTCCAGAACCACCTTAACACATTAAAGATTTTGTGTTAATGATTTTTTTTTAATTAGTGTTGATTTAAAAAAAAAAAAAAAAAAAGTGATGGCTTTCTAAAGACACTTGCAGCTTCTTCAAAAACATAGAACTTTGAGATTTTTCCCATACCAATTAAGGAAATTTTATATGATACATTGTACTGAAATAGGTTAAAAAATGAACACTTGTTTAACATTTTGTTACTCACGCCTTATCTGACAAATATCATTACTTTTTTCAATAACTACATTACACAGTCCGAAAGAGAATTCTTTTGTTTTGGAAAGAATTTGATTTAATGTTACTACTTTCTCCTTTAAATTCTGTTTTTTTTTTTTTTTTTTTTTTTTTTTTTTTTTTTTAATATATTTTATCAATGTTTACGATTGATATTGGTGTATCTGATGGATATGATTTTTTTTTCTTTCCTTTTTTTTTTTTTTTTTTTTTTTTTCTGCCAACAACTTAACGGCATTTCTAGTCAAATAATTACAACAAATTTTACAAAACTGTTAACAATTTTGCATATCATACAAATTATTGAAATTTTAATGCATCATTTTAAAAATGCAAAATTTTTGATTTTTAAAATGTGATAATTTCTCAATTACAACCCCCCCCCCCTCAAAAAAAAGTATATATATATATATATATATTGGTAATGAATTGGCCTGAATGTTGGAAAAAACTGAGAGTGTGATATTATGCACTGAAGACTTAGCTTTAAACTCATTTGAGTATTAAAAATAAGGGGGGTAAAAGCACTTTTAAGGATCAAATAGTTTCTTATACTGTTATCTAATTCAGGCAAAAGCTGAGTAAAGATAAAACTTAAAAAAATATATATTAGATTTTTAACATATTAAAAAAAAAAAAATGCTAAAAGGAAAAATTTTAATTCATATTCTGTTTATGCTTCTAGAGTGGATTTTTATCTTAGAATGTATTATAGTTTCAAGGCATTGGGAATACAAATGATTTTTCCTGTAATTACAGAAACACCAAAATATTCATCATACACTTTTGAACTGAGTATTAATGAATGTTTGATTGTTAATTATTTTAATCTTCTTTTCTAAAAACAATATCTTCACCTTTGTATTCCCAATACCTGTCATATACAAGCACTGATTTTCTGTAAAAAAAATTATAGCAAAAATGTACAACTTTTATATTCGGCGATAATTACATAGATAACAAAATTATATTTCTTTATAATCCCAAATGTTGTTATGGATTTCAATCTGTGTGCAGAGGGGGGAGTGGTAAAATATTATAAGCCTTCTGAGAGGTAGTACACAATATTTTTCAGTCACAGTAAAGAAGGGCAACCATTTTCTGCCATGGCGAAAGGTGGCCCACAACTTAATTTTGTCTTGTCACATGGGGAGAGGCTGAAAGACTAACATATTCTTTCAGAATTTTAATATATTTAATAAATTTTCAAAATATTTAACTTGATAACAATTTTAATACAAAATAACTATATTAAGTTTCTTTTTTTTAAATATCTATTCTATAAGGGAAAAAAAAAATACGATAATAGTTAAACATATTTAATTTTACCATCAAACTAGTCTGTACAAAATTTTAAGATAATATTGCATTTATGAACTATATATATATTTTTTAAAACGTTCCGGAAATAAACAAAAATTACCTTGCAAAACTTTTAAGCTAAATAAATTGTGAACTATTTATTGGTCAAAATCAAAATGATTCTTCAGGTACATCTCTTAAATATATAGTCATCCTGCTTTTTTACCTGGAATGTTACTGACTTTAAATGAAAAAGATTTATGTATTCTTCAGAAAAGTTCCGGGTTAATTAAACGAAGGTTACTGACTTTTAGTGGGAACGTTTCTGAATTTTTCAGAAAGGTACCTGGTTAATTCCAAGAAGGTTACTGATATTTTGTGGGAAAGTTTCTGATTTTTTCAGAAAGGTTCCTTTTTAATTCCAGGGAGGTTACTGACTTTTAGAGGGAATGTTTCTGAATTTTTCAGTAAGGTTCCTGGTTAATTCCAGGAATGTTACTGACTTTTAGAGGGAGTGTTTCCGAATTTTTCAGAAAGGTTCTTGGTTAATTCATGGAAGGTTACTGGTAAAAATTAGGCACATTAGCTGCCCTAAATTTCCCAGGAACATTCCTGATTTTTTTTTACAGTGTAGAGATCCATACTTGGAGTCCATAATTTACTTATTGAAATAAAATATTTAAATAAATTTTTTCGAAAAATTGTTCACCAAGCTAAAAGGCGACCCGTTCAAAGAGTAATATTCAAAAAACAGAATTCGAAAAACTTCATTTTTGAATGAGATATTTTTATAAAACGAAGCAACGAAAATCCCATTCGATAACATGGGAAAGGAGAAAGGGACTGATGTACAACCCAAACAGTGATGCCAGATGGTCGAAAATTATTTCCCCAAACAGGTCTTCAAATTTCCCCAATTCAGGAGGTTCTTTTCGAAAAATCCCCAATTTGATTTCTACTAAAATGGGGAAATAAAAATTTTTTCAAAAAAAATATCAAGCAGATTTTTCTGTGATAAAAATTCCGATTTTTCCCCAAAAGAAGGCAATTAAAAAAAAAATCCCCAAATACCAATAAAGATATCGAAAGTCTCTAGTCGTAGGGATAAATCATTACGTTATCAACATTGACAGAGAGTTGAAGAACTCCCCAGATTTGTCCCCAAAAATGTTAGAATTCCCCAAAAAAGTCCCCACAAACATTTGGTCCAAAAGCCTCAAAAATCCCCAAAATGGGGACAAAATCCCCAATCTGGCATCACTGAGCCCAAAGCGAGTTAAACACATGTCGCATCTTATTGGCCAGAAGATATGGATACTTTGAAATAAACCAATATCAATGAACCAATAGCAGGAAATGAGCTAAAACAAAGGATATTGTTTTCATTCATAATAAGCGTTTGATTTTATATCGCCTGTCTGTGGTATTACACGTACGATCCACGAGCGATAATGTGCAATATTATCAAAGAACTTATACTAACGGTAGTATAAATTCTTTCATATTAGCGTTTAGAGCCAGGGAAATTCATGAATGTAGAATGAGAAGTCAGTAAGTCAGTATACTGTAAGAAGTCGATATACTATGGGAAGTCGATATACTGTGATAGTTTAATTTTCCTGATGAATATCATTGACTTTTTGGACAGTGATATTTTCAAGAAAGTAGATATATTGCGGTATAGAGAGGATTGGAGAGGAAGGATTGTTTGGGGTTGGGAGGGGAAAAAGGGGGTTGCATTAGTATAAGCTATTCAGGTCTCTTTTTTTTTCGGGCTTTGCTTGGCGCGCGGTGATGCAGGTTTGTGGCGCGCACAAGGGGTTGCGTCACTTCCGCTAGCCAAACGGTTTGTTTGTTTTTTTAGAAAACACGGTGAATAAGCTATTCGGCGTTCTCTTTATTCCGAGCGTGGCGACTGGTGGTAGGTGCTAGTGAGAAACATTATTTATCGGCGTTTCGATCGATCGCTCAGTGTGCGCTAAAGAAATATCGTTAGAGGGATATATCAGCAAAGCTAGATCTTTAATATCGTTATTGCGATACTTAAAAAATATTGATACTTGGGGATATATTGATAAATACTCCAGCCCTACTCTACAGTATGTTAAAACCTACGAACGAACTGTTTACCCACGGTATTGCACCGAATCCTATCATCAAAGATATGAGAATCAGCCTGACTTTTCGTCACTTAATACCTAACCCTATCATGCCACCTTCAAAGAAACCAAGACTTGATATAAGTGATGCTTCGTCCAGTGCATGCGATACTTTGAAAAACTCTGATTGTGATACTTCGAAAAACTCTCATTGTGATACTTCTGTTAAAAACTGTTCTCAAGACATGTGTGAAGAATTCAATGTGAATGATTGGTTAAACCAATGGGTACGTGAACAATCTTGGGATCCTATACGAGGTGAATTTAATTTAAACTTTAGCAGTTTTTTACAAATTGTAATAGAAAAGAATTTTAATGTGAGAATCCACATTCGTAATTTTAAAGAATTACATACAGGTCAATGGATACCTACTAAAGAAGGCGTTGTAATGACAGCTCAGACATGGTATTATTTTCAAAGTAAGATTGAAAATTTTAATTTTGAATCAGTAAATGATAGTTTTATTTCTAACAATCAATTAATAATGGCTTACATAGATGAGGATTATTGTACTTTACAGCAAATGTTTTCTTTAAATCCTTCTGGCTTTTATTTAAAACCGAATGTCATTAAATTGTCCAAGGATCAAATTTTTAGGCTTAGAGAACTCAAAATGAGAATAACTCATTTTATTATTGATGCAATATTCACCGTTCAACTTCCTATGTTAATTCTAAATAAACCCCTTGTGTGTATTTCTCATGAAAATGAGCAAAGTGCTAAGGAAATCTTACTCGATTTTATCGTGTATGAAATTCAGTTAGGAATTGAAAATTTATTTCAATGTGACGGGTGTGTTTTTAATTCAGACGATCAAAATTCACACGAGTGTTTAATGAAATCTATGTTTGAAAAATATCAATTATATCGTGAAGAAATACTTTTAAAATTAAATATGCATGCTATTGTTAAAAAAATTAATTGTTCCTGTCATTACAATGACGATTTCTTTAAACAATTGAATATGACCTTGTATGAAAAATATATTGAAGATACTTTATCCAAAAAGTAATGTGTGTTTATGAAAACGACTTCTTTAAACAATTGTATCCAAAAATTAATGTGTGTATATATTTTATGGATTTTCAATAAATAGATTGAAACTGAATATCTGTGTCTGTCTGTCTTATTTTGAAATATTTTATTGATTTTATTTCTTAAAAGATTTAATTAGAAATATTTTATTTCATAAAAGATTCAATAAATTTATAAGTTTGAAATGATTATTTTATTTCTTAAAACAATTTATTTTTAAGAGATTCACTGTCTAGGGATTTAATAATTTAAAAAATATATTTCTTAAAACATATAAGTTTGAAATGACTATTTCTTAAAACAATTTATTTTTAAGAGATTCACTTTTTAGGGATTTAATAATTTTAAAGATATATTTCTTAAAACATATAATAAAACCATTTCCTATACATTTAATAACTTATATTCGGGAAAAATATTGTTTCGAAAAGATATATTTTATTTCGTAAAACATATAATAAAACCATTTATTCGTGAAACAATCCACTTGAAAAAATATTTTTTAATAATCAAATTGAAATAATAATTGTTATTTTCCATTAATTAAAAGTGTAGACATTATCTCTTCATTAGAAATATGCAAATGAGTATGTTTCATATCTCCCGTAAGATATTATACCTGTACGAACACGGAAGGGATGACTCACCTTGGAAAATCCACGAGGGGAAATATGCAAATGAATCAACCTCTATGATGATGAATCAGAATTCGAGAAGTTTCTCGTAAGATCTACAGAGCTGAGTCAGGGTGACGCATGGGGGAAACCCCCTTATCTAGATAAGCCGCTGCAACTCAATTCTCGGGTCATTCGTAGATTATCTACTGCCTAGGTAACACGCGCTTTTAGTTCTCTCCTTTAGCGACGCTCGCGAAGTTTTCTTCCCGTAAATATCTTGTGTTTTTCGGCGTATTGTATTTCAGTTTTTCCGTACCTCTATAATGGAAGGATTCACCAACGACAATCAAGCTATGGATGTTGAAAATGCAGTAAGTATATTTATCTAGTAATCATTGATTTTAATTAATTTTCTAACTGTGTTTAATCATTTTTAGTGAAATATGAGATATTAAATTGTAATAAGAATTCTTTAACTTATTATTACTTTTTACGATATGTTAAAAAATAAATTTGATTTACACTATGCAAAAATAGAATGAGTTTAAAATCTATTTATAATGTGTGTTTAAAATAAATTTCATTTCGAATCTTTATTTTGTTAAATGAGAAATCTATTTGATTTATAGTATGTTAAAATCTATTTTTATTTATAATGTGTTTAAAATAAATTGAATCTTTATTTTAACAAATGAGAAATCTATTTGATTTATAGTATGTTAAAAATAAATTTGATTTACACTATGCTAAAATCTATTTTTATTTATAATGTGTTTAAAATAAATTTCATTTCGAATCTTTATTTTGATAAATGAGAAATCTATTTGATTTATAGTATGTTAAAAATAAATTTGATTTACACTATGCTAAAATCTATTTTTATTTATAATGTGTTTAAAATAAATTGAATTTCAAATCTTTATTTTGACAAATGGGAAATCTATTTGATTTATATTGTGTTTAAAATAAATTTAATTTCGAATCTTTAATTTGATAAATGTGAAATCTATTTTATTTCATTCAATAAACTATATAAAGTGAAATTTAAGTATGTGTAAAATCTGTTTATGGCTAGAAATTTAAGTATGTGTAAAATCTGTTTATGCTTAGAAATTATTTATTCTATAAGTGAAAATCTATTTTATTTATAATATGTTAAAAATAAATTTGATTTACACTATGCTAAAATCTATTTTTATTTATAATATGTTTAAAATAAATTGAATTTCGAATCTTTATTTTGACAAACGGGAAATCTATTTTATTTATAATGTGGTAAACATAAATTTAATTTCGAATCTTTAATTTGATAAATGCGAAATCTATTTTATTTCATTCAATAAACTACATAAAGCGAAATTTAAGTATGTGTAAAACTTGTTTATGCTTAGAAATTATTTATTCTATAAGTGAAAATCTATTTATAATATGTGTTAAAAATAAATTTAATTTCAAATCTTTATTTTGACAAATGGGAAATTTATTTTATTTATTATGTGTTAAACATAAATTTAATTTCGAATCTTTAATTTGATAAATGCGAAATCTATTTTATTTCATTCAATAAACTACATAAAGGGAAATTTAAGTATGTGTAAAACTTGTTTATGCTTAGAAATTATTTATTTTATAAGTGAAAAACTTTGTATAGAAATTTTAATAAGTTTATTTATTTTTTTACAATCATATGACATAGAAATTATTTTATAAGTGAAAAACTTTTTAATTAGAAGATTTAATTAAAACTTATTCTCATAAGTTTAAACTAAAAATTTATTATTTTAATAATTTATTTCCTTACAAAATTTATGACTCATACTTCGTTTAAAGGTGCTTTTTATATTATTCAAATCAAAAAGTTATTATTATTATTGTTTACTTATGAGAAACTTAATTTGCATTCATTATAAATAAAAAATTTAATTATTAACTAGAAAATCAGTTTACTTATAATTTTCATCAACTAGTGTTGTTTATTTAATTTCCAACATCCTATGCTTTGTGATTTATATAATAATTATCGCTTATACAATAAAATGTTAGTGTTCAAGTAGATTCATGTTCAGTCATGTTTAGGATGACTCATCGTTTGATGAGTCATCGCATAGCTTATACAATAAAATGTTAGTGTTCAAGTAGATTCATGTTCAGACATGTTTAGGATGACTCATCGTTTGATAAGCTATCAATTAGATTATACTTATTCAATTTATTTATGTTGTATAAAAGTTAGATTTGCATAACCTTTTGTTTATTAAATCTTTAACTAGGAGAATTTATTTTTCTAAAAAATTTTTTTAATTTGCATACCTAATCCTATGTTTAGTTAAAATAGTGTATTGGTTTATTAAAATAGTAGCGTGTATGTATAAAAGTTAGATTTATTAAATCTTTAACTAGGAGAATTTATTTTTCTAAAATTTTTTAAAGTTGCATACCTAATCCTATGTTTAGATAAAATAGTGTATTTGGATTATTAAAATGGTAGCGTGTATGTATAAAAGTTAGATTAATTAAATCTTTAACTAGAAGAATTTATTTTTCTAAAATTTTTTAAAGTTGCATCCTATGTTTATAAAATGATTCGTTTATTTAATGACTCATCGAATAGATTAAATTTATTTATGTTGTATAAAAGTTAGATTTGTATAACCTTTTGTATATCAAATCTTTAACTAGAAGAATTTATTTTTCTAAAATTTTTTAAAGATGCATCCTATTCGTTTATTTTCAGTTGGGTATTTCCTTCGGTATACCCGATGACGAACTTCATATGCTTTGTACTGTTGGGGAAATGAATGATGAGGAGTGGCGAAACCCCCAATGGGACGACGCCGCCCAACCTGAACCCCAACCAGAACCCCAACCTGAGGTCCAACCTGAAGCCCAACCTGAAGCCCAACCTGAACCTTCTAAGGTATGTATTGTTTTACATTAAAAATGAGAGTGTTTCCTTTTACAAAAGTTTTAAAAATTGTCCCTTTTTCAAAAGTTAAAAAATTGTCTTTCTTATTATAGGTTCAACCTGTTTGCCCTACTTGTGGGAAATCGTTTGCGAGAAATTGTGATTTGACTAGACACAAGAAAACACACAAACACAGAAAAAATGTTCGCGTGTCTCATTTGCCATAAGGAATTCTCCAGAAAGGATGCTTTGAACAGACACCGAAAATCGCATCACCCCACATGTGAATTGCAAGAATCTGTAGATCCTCAGCCAGGTCCTTCTAAGGTATGTATTATTTCTTAAAGTTTTTGTTTTGTGATATTTCAAAAAATTGTAACACTTTGATTAAAAATTGTAACACTTTAATTAAAAAATCGTTTTTTATTCTTTTATAGGGTTTCTCCTGTTCTGTGTGTTTGAAGGAGTTCTCCAGAAAGGATGCCTTAAACCGACATAAGAAGTTGCATGATTCTGCCACTTCCACCTATCAATGTGCTACATGCCAAAGAAAGTTTAGTCGCCTGGACGAGTACAACGCTCATCTAAAGAGTCATAACTACCCCTGCAAAGAATGCCAGTCCACCTTCTCCTCTAAGTCATCATTAATGAACCATATGCGAGTTCAGCATTCAAATAGCCTAAGTGAAAGCCGGAAGAAACCGAAAACGACTCCTCCACCACTCTCTCGAAGACGTCCCTATACGCAAGCTTTGAACACGTTTAAGACGGTGCTCATTGAACCTACTGAAGCCACTCGGTACGATGTGAAAATCTTTTTAGAGTCTATTCGTGCCGAGATACATGAAAACATCCTACAGGAATTGTATGAGAAAGATTCGATCAAATGGTACCTGGTAATAAAAGTCTGCTTTGAAAGAGAGACAGCCGAAGGAGAACTGGAAATTATGGATGCCTACTTCAGAACACCCTGCTACCAGCAACACACTCCTGATTTAATTGATGATCAAATAAGTGTAGGATTCATGAAGATTATTCAAAACTACGAAGAGTTCTTAGAGAGAGGTTCCGGCTGGGTGCTGAGAAACATCTACTACCTTGAATTCAAGTCTGCTAAATATAACCCCTTGAGAGCTAGCAGTTACCAAGAATTGCCAGCTAAACTGCTTGCCAAGAAAGCTATCTTAAATATACAGAACAGAGATAACAAGTGCTTCCTATGGTGCCTGCTAGCACACAAACAAAATTTGGATCGTGCAAGAAATCCCGAACGAGTCTCCCACTACTTACCTCATGAAGAGGAAATCAAGATGGATAATGTTCAGTACCCATCTCAAAAATAGGTCTCATAGAAAAACTGAACAATCTTAGAATCAACGTCTTCGGCTACGAAAACTCTAAAGTGACAATTCTAAGAATTTCCGAAGTAGAAGATGTTGAAGCTATCAACTTATTACTCCTTGCGAACGAGGAAGGTGCCCACCACTATTGTTTAATCCGGAACTTTTCCAGATTGATGGGTGGTCGAACAAAACACTGCTGCAAACAGTATTATTGTTATAGGTGTCTGCATGGTTTTTCGAAAGAACTTTTGTTAAAAGATCATGAAACAAACTGCAAAAAACACACTGCTCAAGCCATTGAGATGCCCAGCAAGGAGAAAAATATATTAGACTTCACGGGAACCCATCTTCAACACCCTATCAGCTATATCATCTATGCAGACTTTGAAAGTTTGTTAGAACCTATTGCATCAGCTGCTCCATCCTCATCAAACTCCTACCTGCAACATACAGCCCGCCATACACCCTGCGGTTACGCTTATGTAATCGTAGGGTCTGATGGCAAAGCCGTGAAGCCTATCTTTAGCTATCGAGGAGAGAATGCAGTCAAGCATTTTCTGGAAAATATCATCATGGAAAAAGATATCCTTGAAGACAAACTACGAGAAATTAAGCCAATGAAGCTCTCTACCCAAGAAGAGGAGGCCTTCCAAAATGCTACAAGGTGCAGCATATGTCTTCAACCATTGTTACCCGGATGCATTAAAGTTCGGATCACAATCACGAAACTGGAGTTTTTCGAGGTGCCGCCCATGCTAGCTGCAACCTTAATTTTAAGCAGCCTATGAAGATTCCCGTGGTTTTCCACAACTTGAAGAATTATGATGCCCACCATATTATGACAGAATTAGGCCATTTTCAAGACCATCAGATACAAGTTATCGCAACAACATTAGAAAAATATATATCATTCACTTTGAAGAAACCTGACAGTCCTGTACAACTCGTCTTTCTTGACTCCTTCCAATTTTTGCCTGCTTCGTTAGAAAAGTTGGTGAAGAATTTGGATATTAGCCAGTTTAACATTCTAAAAGACCAGTTTAATTCAAGTACCGATCTAAGTCTCCTCACCAGAAAAGGAGTATACCCCTATGACTACATTACTGGATTTGATAAATTCCAAGAAACAGTGTTGCCGCCTCCATCAGCGTTTTTCAACTCTCTCACGAACGAAGCCGTCGAAGAATCTGATTATCAACATGCAAAAAATGTATGGGAAGTCTTCCAGATAAGAAACCTCGGCGAGTATCATGACCTGTATGTGAAGACAGATGTTTTACTCCTTGCCGATGTCTTCCAAAATTTTAGAAGTCTTTGCTTACACTATTATAACATCGATGCTGCCCATTTATACACCTCTCCTGGACTGTCCTGGCAAGCCTGTCTGAAGATGACTGATGTTAAGCTAGAGCTGCTCACGGATATCAACATGCTGCTGTTTATTGAAAAAGGGGTGCGCGGGGGTGTGTCGCAGATTTCACACTGTTTCGCTGTTACAAACAACCCGCACACTCCTCACTACGACTCAAGTAAGCCCTCTAGTTATATCATGTACTGGGATGCGAACAACCTTTACGGTTGGGCTATGTCCCAGTACATGCCTTATGGCAAGTTTCAATGGATGGACCCCTCTCACATTACTGAAGATTTCATCATGAACATACCCGAAGATGCAGCTGAAGGCTTCATTTTTGAAGTGAATTTGGAGTACCCGACAAATCTGCATGACCTCCACAATAGCTACCCACTTGCACCTGAAAGAATGACCGTGACAGAAGAAATGCTCTCCACCTATGCCAAGTCCTTGTTGCAGAACCAAAAGTATTCAGGAACACCCAAACTCATTCCAAACCTTCACAATAAATCAGAGTATGTTGTACATTACAGAAATCTACAGTTATACCTAAAACTCGGAATGAAGCTATTAAAAGTGAACAAGGTTTTGAAATTTCACCAAGCACCCTGGCTTAAAAAGTATGTCGACTTCAACACAGATAAACGAAAATCTGCAAAGAACAGCTTTGAGAAAGATTTCTTTAAACTGTTGAACAATAGCGTCTATGGAAAGACCATCGAAAATTTGAGAAAACGTCGTAACATAGATCTGTGTAACAATGAAGTCAGAGCCCAAAAATTAGTTGCATCACCGAATTTCACAACTTTTAAAGAATTTTGCAATAACCTCGTAGCTGTGGAGAGAACAAAACCCACCATCCTGATGAATAGGCCGATATACGTGGGTTTCTGTATCCTTGAATTAGCAAAGTTGCTCATGTACGACTTTCACTACAATTTCGTTATGAAAAAGTATGAAAGTCGTGCAACTTTGTTGTTCACGGATACAGACTCCTTGACGTACTTTATCCAGACAGCAGACATGTATCAAGATATGAAGGAAGATCAGCACCATTTTGACTTCTCAGAGTATCCAGAAAATCATCCGCTATATTCTACAACTAACAAAAAGGTCCTTGGAAAGTTTAAAGACGAACTCCACAGTCAAGCTGCCTACAAATTCATTGGATTAAAGCCAAAAATGTATGCCATACAGTCAGCTGGTGGTGAAAAGAAGACAGCAAAAGGCATATCAACCTGCATCGTAAGGAAAAAATTAAGTGTTCAAGACTATCAAGAATGCCTGCAAAAGGAGATAGCCACGTATGAGCAACAAACCAGAATCCTACAAGAACGTCATCAACTCTATACAGTTAATCAAAACAAAAAGTGTTTATCTCCTTTTGATGACAAGAGGTATCTGCTAGATGATGGAATCACCAGTCTGGCTTATGGCCATTACAGAATACCGCAGCATCCATAGTGAAAATTTTTGTATATATTGTTCCTGCATCCTGTATATATTTTTAAATTGTTTCTGCATCCTGTATATATCAATTGTTTCTGCAACCATGAAGATTGTTCCTGCATCCTGTATATATCAATTGTTTCTGCATCCATGAAGATTGTTCCTGAACCCTGTATATATTTTTAAATTATTTCTGCATCCATGAAGATTGTTCCTGCAACCTGTATATATCAATTGTTTCTGCATCCATGAAGATTGTTCCTGCACCCTGTATATATCAATTGTTTCTGCACCTATGAAGATTGTTTCTGCACCCTGTATATATCAATTGTTTCTGCATCCATGAAGATTGTTCCTGCACCCTGTATATATTTTAAATTGTTTCACACCTATGAAGATTGTTCCTGCACCCTGTATATATCAATTGTTTCTGCATCCTGTAAATATTTTAAATTGTTTCGCACCTATGAAGATTGTTCCTGCATCCTGTATATATCAATTGTTTCGCACCTATGAAGATTGTTCCTGCACCCTGTATATATCAATTGTTCCTGCACCTATGTAAATTGTTCCTGCATCCTGTATATATCAATTGTTTCTGCATCCATGAAGATTGTTCCTGCATCCTGTATATATCAATTGTTTCTGCATCCATGAAGATTGTACAGATTGTTTCGCATCTATGAAAATTGTCTGAACCCATGCTTTGAAGACAACCTCAGAAAACTATGTGATGAGTTCATCAGGTTGATATTTTTTATTTTATTTTTTATTTTTATTTTTTTTAAAGGAACTAACTCCCGCCTTGCTCTACGGAGTGAAAAGGGGCACCGCAGGGCCTCGGGAGGGCAGTCTCCCAGGCGCTCCAGGTGAACTCTTTCTTTCTCTTTCTCTTTCTTCTCTTTTTTTCTAACTTTATTCTTTCTACCTTTTTTCTTAAATTTGTATTCTCTTTCTAACTTTTTTCTATACATTTTCCTTTCACTTATTTCTCTAATTGTAAATTTTGTATGTATCTCTTTTCAGGTTAAGTCCCAAAAGATCGTGACGTCATCTCACTTCCCGCAAAACTTCGAAAAAATTTTGAACTCCCCGAAATTGTGAAAAAATACAAGTCCCGAAATTTAGGAAAATAAATCTAACTCCTCAAAATTCCCCCTTCTCCCCGATAGATGGCAGCACTCATCGCGGAAACCCTCGTAAAAGGTTATACCCAAAGTTTCTATTCTTCCGGTGGCAACACACAGTTTCTATTCTTCGGGTGGCAACACCCTCGTCCAAGATGATGACTAAATAGTGTAAAAAGGGTGCGTTCTGCTGCACGGTGGTGGCGTAGTGGTGTCAGGGTGGAGGCGCGCCTCCACCCTACGCCACAATACGCCACTACGCCACCACCGTGCAGCAGAATCACCCTTTTTACACTACTCATGTGTATACGCAGGCAGTGGGGGCCTGGACCGATTATTACACCGATGAGAGAAGAATTTTTTGTATTTTATATTTATGTTTTTCCCTTCAGAGGGGACCCGGTGCGATATTTTTCCTGGTCAGATTTTTTTTTTTTTTTTTTTTTTTTTTTATCGCATGGTAAAAATTAATGCAATTTTGAGAATTCATTAATTATAGGGATTCATTTAAAAATAGTGAACAGCGAAGCGTGTGTAGCCTGCTAGTATATATACATATACAGATATAGATTGATAGAGAAGCATTTGATAGAGAAGCAAAGAGATTGCAATAGGTCGATTTCTAAAGAAATCAACCTAAAATGTGATATCTCGAACACATAAGAGTTTTTCAGTCAAATTCTTCAATATTTTTCTTCCGTCCTTTCAGAGTCGTATAAGTAAAAGGTCACTTTATTTTTATTTATTTATTTTATTTATTTATTTATTTTATAATAATACTTTTCCATAAATTATTTCTGAAGTAACAATCAGCGTGTATTATATAGACTACAACTTTCTTTACACCAACCCCCAAATAAACAACGAAAGAAAGTATGTAGTTTTACCCGCATAATCTTCTTAAGGACTACACATTTGAAGAAATTTTGTTATTAAACTTCTAATAATACATGTTTTTTGGCGATAAAATGTCAAAATTATAAATTAAAACCTAGACAGAACTTTAAACATGAATACTATTGTATGAATAGAAAGCTTTTAATTATTTCATTTTGTATAATCGATAAGTTTTAATTTTGAAATTCATTATTCATCAACCTTAATTCATTTTAGATAATTTGGAGTGGAAGGCTGATTTTTTATACCAACTATGTGAAAAATACCAGAGCCGGGAATCGAACCCGGGCCTTCCGCTTTACGCGCGGATGCTCTACCACTGAGCTACCCTGGGTGATAACCAGCTAGGCATTTGTCACAGGCCGGGTTCGATTCCCGGCTCTGGTATTTTTCACATAGTTGGTATAAAAAATCAGCCTTCCACTCCAAATTATCTAAAATGATAAGTTTTATTTTATTTTTATTTTATTTTTTCTTTCTGAATTTTTTTCTAAAAATATTTTTTGTTTGTTAGGGTAGGTGCTTGAGTGTATGACATGCTCCAGTAATTGACATCTATCCTGAAATAATTAATAAATAAGCAAAATAATAAAAGCATATATTTTACATATGAGAATGTTAACATTTTATGTAAAACACTGGAACATAGGGTATTAATAACTGGTAAAATCAATAACTAGCAGTGTCAAACACTGGAACATAGGGTGTCAATTACTGATAAAATGAAAAATTGGCATTGTCAATTACTGGAACATTGAGTGGATGTAAAATAAAAATTCCTTAAAAAAAAAAAAAAATATTATTATCAAATGGATATATTTTAAATATATGTGGTTCTGAATGTCTTTCATGCCATATGTATTAACTTTTAAAACTATTTCTAAAAGTATTTTCTGATGACTAGAACATTAAAAACATCGGAGATTGCTCTAAAAGTGTCAATCACTGGAGCACTTGCTCTAATTGGGATAAATTTACTTTACTGATAACAAATTATCATCTGTCAGAGTAATTTTCTAAAAATGCTTAAGTTAGTTTACATTTTTTTAACATTAATTAATTTAATTAAATTAATTTTTTAACATTAATTTATAATTAATTAACATTAATTAATTTATTTAACAATATCCCGGTCTTTTCACTTTTAAGGAGGAACCTATAAAGTGAAAAATTAAGTACTATAGGCCTTAATAAATAAATAAATAAATAAATAAATAAAAATTAAAACTGTGATTGCTAAAATAGTATGGACCTCCTATGTGAAATTTTTGCTTCAGATTTCGTATAGTTTTTTAAGATCCTTGGACCAATAACCATTAAACCAACATTACCAAAAAAATGAAATCAGCTAGTAAACTTACAAAAATACACATTCAAGAGACAGAAACATTTTAACTTCTTAAATTTAACATTTATACATTTTAACTTAACTTTTACATCAGATAACTTTTCAGATATAATTTAGTCCCATTTTAAATAACAATGTGTTTTGCCAAAATTGGTCCGTCATTTCTGACGTAAAAGAGAAGAATGAAAATATTTTCGTTTGCAATTATAATCCGGACCTTTGAAGGGTCAGCCTTTCAGATACCCATCTCTTATACTGTTGCCTTTCCGACCCAACTTTTCTAATTAAAGCCCAATTATAAATGTTCCCCCCTTTGAACAAAGTCCCTCTTTCGGCATTAGCATGGGCCGCCCATTGACCCCACCCTGTCACCATGACTACCGTGCGCTCTTAAAGGTACCGGCGTCCCTAATTGGACAGCACTTTAGAGGAAAAGCAACTCCGATTTGTTGTAAGAGCGAAGGACGTTGTCGTTTAGAAATGCCTTTAGTTACTTCGATGCTTAAAACGAGCGATCTATCTATGCCGATCATTAATTTTCCAGTTCGTTTGAGGAGTGGAGGTGGGGAGAACATTGTCCGCGAACGGCGCATCTTCTGATTCCGATACTACACGGTGGAGATAAGAAAAAGACTTTCTCCGGCCGATGTGAAACGTTTGAGGCAATCAGTGATGGTATGGCATCGGAGAAGAACGATTCATTTCTGTATGATAGTCTAGCCAATTTGTTGCGTAAAGGCTGTCTGCAAATCATCAAAGGCATTTTTCTTTTTATTCTACCTCGAGATGCCCAATTCATGATTTCGTAAATGCTATTGTTTGATCAAGAAAATTTTGGATGCGTAAATATAATGATGGTTGATGTTGCTGAACAAAAAGACATCGGTGGACATTATCACGCAGAATAATTAATGATCACAATATAGGATTATGTTTGCTTTTGTAAGATGGCTGAAGGTTGGGTGAAATATATATCATGAAAAGTGATAATTAGACTAAAGCTAGGGTGGTTATTTTATATAGCTTAATCAAATCAAAGCATAATGCAACTAATTTGAATTATGATCAAATGTTCCGAGATTAAGAATTAATATAAAGCCGCAGCGCGAACCTATTTCAGAACAGGCAAAAAATAAGGGGCAATTTTTAAAAAAAGTTGAACATGAAACAAAACTTTAATCTTTAATAATTATTTTTTAAGCACACCAATTTGCGAGAGCGTGCGTACATTATTAATAGTTAAATACAGTGTACGTATTTATATAAGTCCGGAATGTAATCATCTAAAAATCTGGTATTGAAAATGCTATCAATAAATTGTAAAGGGTGCTAAAGAGGTTAGTTATCAATACTCAACAAATACCCTTAATTATCCAAATAATATTTCAATACTATCTACCATACTGAAAAAAAGAAAATGATTCCTAAATAGTTCTGGCTTTTTTAGCAAGGTTCTGTGTCAATAACAGCATTAAATTTTCTATGATAGTTAGTGGCTCTATTTTCTAATGTAATATAAAATGGTATCATTGCTTACAATAAATCCAATTCTTAAGTTAATGAAATTTTAAAGGATGCAAGTCTTATGACATAATATCTTGAGAAATTTTCCCTAAGTTTATCAAGTTGAGTTTGAATAGGTTCGTAATCGGCACAGGCAGTTGGCGATGGTCTGGGCTTCATGCGTAGATATCTTTTGGAGATATATCCTTACAATTTTGATCCTCCATGAAGGGAGTGGCTGCCCCGCTTCGGTAAGATTCAGAAGGATTAATTTTACAAAACATGCAGGACATTGCAGCTATGACATATTTTGCGTCAGGGTTTAAACTGCCGTTCGCTTTTTTTGCATTTTGCGAAAGGATGTCGTATTTTGCGAAAATGTGCCAGAGAGAATTTCGCTAAAAAGCGAAAACAAGATGATATCACAAACTTTCTCAACATAAAAATCTCAAATTTTATTAAAATAATCGCTGGCAAAAAATTACGATACTACTGAAAAATATCTGAAATCGTATCATTTATTTAGTATATTTTGATTTAATTTCGATTTTCAATAGGTTGAGTTTTACCGGGGCCGCGCGAGAACAAACAGCTATCGTCTGCTTAAACGATGGACCAATCTCGCGTGGCCCCGGTTTTTTGGGGGGAATCAGCTTTGAAGATAGTGTGAATTTCGCCGATTATCGGCAAAATAGTTATGTTTTTGTGAATCGTTGTTGATAAAATTCCTTATTTAAAAAAATATTGTGTATTTCGGCAATCAAACATAAGTAGTAGTCAATTTATTTTTCGATTTGCTATAAAAGTAATCGCATATTTTAGAAATCAATTTTAAAATGCCGATTATCGGCAAATTTATCACGATTTTTCTGGAATTGTAAGCAATAAAAATCCTGCATTACAGCAAATATTGTATATTTCGGCATTTAGAGAAGGAAAAAGCAGAAATTTTGAGTAATTAGCCATGATTAATTTTTTCTCCCCCAAAAAACAATAAAATGTTCCAGATTTCGGCAACAGATCACGAAAATGATCCGTATTTCGGAAATTTTATATAAAAAAAAAAAAATGTTGATTTACATTTTTAGCTTTAAAAATAGAGCGGATTTGGTCAGTTACCGACGTAATAAATATTGAATTTGGGGAATTGGCGGCAGAAAATATTAATTATTCAGTAATTGGATTATATTTATCTACATTTTTCTTTCCTTTTCATTCTTTCTTTTTTCTTTTTTTTTTTTTTTTTTTTTTTTTAACAGCAGTAAAAATAAACCCATATTTCGGCAAATTATCGTGAAATAATCACATATCTGGAATTATTGAGGAAAACATCTAAACAAGCAGCAAATTATGAAAAACTATTGAATGAATTTCTCAAATGCCTTATTGAAGGAGTTAAGGGGACGGTTAGGAGATATGAAATAAACTATTCCATTTATTGTGCTATTTTCAAAACATATTTGTGAAAATATTAGCAATATAGATTGGAAGAGATGAACTAAAGAAAATTTCTAAAACAGTCCTGTACACAAAAATGCATTTATTGAAAACCAAATGTTGCCTGAATGGAATGTTTTAAAAAAAGTGATAAGAGTCAGATGTATAGACAACACTTTTTGTAATTTACAATTTCTAATAGAAAATGAAATGCATGATGAATATTCTCTATTATGCTCTATAGTGAAATATGCTTCGAGCTTACCTGTACATATAGCAGACTGTTAAAGAGCTTTTTCTCAAATGAATTTGATAAAAACAGACATAAGAAATCGTTTAACAACAGAGAATCCAAGTCAATTACTTATGGCAAATGTAGAAAGACCTCCAAGAAAAGAATTCAATTTTCAAAAAGCTTTCAAAAGTTGGTGTTCTTCAAAGCCAATGAGAATTATACCATAAGTCTATTTAGTTCTAACATTTGTAATGCAGCTAACTGGTATAATATTTATTTAGAGGTGAAGTCATGCATTTTAAGTAAAATTATTTTGAAGAAATTCAGTAAAGACTTTTTTTTTCTCTCTCCATGCAGAACAATCATATCCCTCATCAGAGGAAAATAGAATCTGTACAATTTGTGTATGTAGCAAATTATAACTTTATAAAAGTAGCAAATTATAATTTCAGATTCAAGTTCTTTTTTTCACTTAAAGTATTGTAAGTATTTTTATAACCCTTCCCCTACCGCTTTCCCTAAAAGAAAAGGCTAAAGCACTTTCGAGAAAGCTAAAATGCTGATCGGTCATTTTAGCTAAAATGCTAACGAAAATTTTTTGCCAGGGCGAACCCTGTTTTGCGTGCACCAGTCACAATTATTGTACACTACGGTCTTTAGCCGGCTCGAGTATCGAACCCGTATAATACTCCGATTACAATCTCAACGCTCTACCAACAGAGCTACTGCGGCTCCGTAGTACTAGGGATTTACTTAGCAAAATTCGGTGCGTTTTTTCAAAATCTGCTTATTTGGTACGTTTCCACCTTTTCATCGGGAGTTGCAATCCTCCAAGAAATACTACGTAAAAGCACGTGATTCAAAATACCTAAAAATTTAATAAATTCAGTATATGCGCTAAAATGATTAGTATACCCAAGTTAGTAGCACAAAATCATAACAAAAGAGTTAACTTTATATATATATATATATATATATATATATATATATATATATAGGGGAGAACCGTGTAATATGGACCATCGTGTAATACGGACCATGAGGAAATTTATATGTTCAACAGTAGATTGGTGAAACCATCTCATTGCCTTTAGTGAATATTATTGTTATCCAAAGCAGTAAGTGACTTGTACATGCGTACCTGTATTTGGACGATTATGAAATTGGCTTCCGGTTTATATGATCAAGTATGTTAAAATGAAAGTATTAATTTCTACTGTTAAGTAATTGTAATATAATTTTCACGTTAATAGTAGTAAATGTATTTATTTTCTGAACAATCTAGATATGTGTTTCACGGGCGCCAATTTGCATATCGATATGTGATTGGAAACAACGTTGCTCTGTTTATGCGTGTAATATGAACCATACTCTGTTGTGTAATATGTACCAGTGGTCCATGATAAAAACAAAGAGGTTTTGTTAATGCTTGGCGTACATATGTCGCACACTCAAAATCTTGAGACTATAGAATAGGCCAGAGAAGCAGGGGTAATCAAGCTATCACTTCCTTCGCATACAACCCATTGAATACAGCCTTTGGACCTCCCTTTTTTTCGTTCATTAACTATTATTTTTTTTGTCCATTTCTATACTCTTCCCAAGAGATGGACAAGTATATGAGGGAACTTGCTGGACAGTTCGTTTCATAATTCCAAGTGTATCAACTGTTCGGGAAGGACTACTTCGGGAAGGACCACTATGGACCACTTGGTCCATATTACACGAACGTATGTGTAATATGGACCACCGACACATAAATAAAATAATTATTTCCTGCAATTATTAATAGTTCACAGAGTGCTTTACTAAGCTTGAACCATGCAACTATACAATTGTAATGAGCAGCCAACAAATTAAATCTTTTTAGTCTAATAATTTTAGTTTTACGAGCATTCTTGCTTAGGGGGTCCATATTGCACGGATCTCCCCTTTATTATTTTAAAGGCAAAAAAACACAATAAAAGACATTTTTGAAAAAAATAAATAAATAAATAAATAAATAAAATCTCAAAATGCATGAAATCCCTTAATAAAGTAATAAGTTAATGAATGTTGAAAATTTCATTTACCTAAATCAAAGAAAATTTCGCTAGGTATATCACAATTTTGATGCACATAAATAATAAAATACATGAAACTCGAAAACAAGCAAAAAATAGTGATTGCTTACCTTTTTTTCTGTTGCATCTTATTGCTCAGTGTGCCCGCAGCAAAATGTTAAACATTTAGTTCCTGATAGATACAATCACTTCTCTCATTCATAATCATACCTGTACATAAATCAGATTTTTTTTTTTTTTTTTTTTTTTTTGCAGAATATACCGGGGAAAAAAGAAAAAGAAAGAAAGAAAGAAAATTGCGCAGACAAAAATACGAGCAAAACTGCGTCAAATCAGTATTCTAAAACTAAAAACGCCGTTTATGGACTGTCATTTTTTTCATTCGTTCGTATGTGGCTAGATAACATTGATTGGTTGATACATGT